>CM067260.1:8849806-8942611 GCA_034195605.1 Santalum album | reverse complement strand
ATCCTTTTTTTTAAGCGAAAACATTCGTTGGGCTATAACTCACTTCCTTTCTTTGGATCCTGGTTTGAGCCCTTCATATTCAATTTCTTTTTGGATCTTGTTTACCCCAGATGATTCAAATCTCA
This sequence comes from Santalum album, assembly GCA_034195605.1. Taxonomy (NCBI): domain Eukaryota; kingdom Viridiplantae; phylum Streptophyta; class Magnoliopsida; order Santalales; family Santalaceae; genus Santalum; species Santalum album. The sequence goes on along the minus strand of CM067260.1, from coordinate 8,942,486 downwards.
TTTCGGTCATGCAAAATGGGACTAGAAGATCTACCATCTTTCCATGGCAGTGGTGGGCATGACATTTGCAGGGCAAGGTACTTGCATTCCTTATTTAATTCTTCCATTTGTATTACTTTTGCTAAGGCATGTAGAAAAATTAGGGATATTATTTAGCGGATTTTCTTGTATAATACATATCTTAAATCCTGGGCGAGGCTTAAAGGTTTTCGTAGCTATAAGGTTGGTGTCTGCGTGTTTACCAAAGTCCAATTAAACATAACTTGTGCTATGATTCGGTAATACTATAATTTGGAGGATTGGAAATGATTATCCGATATCTGTGAGTTGCGGGCAGTAAGCTCCATGGATATGTGGGCACGATTGCTGTTGATGGTAGAATGGACAGAATAAGTTTTATAAAGGCAATTGATTGGATATTAGCTTGCCAGAAAGTAATAATTATTTTTAAAGTTGGCAAGATGACTATCATCAAGGCAACTCTATCTCCTAGGCCCCAAACGTAAGACGAACTGTTCTAGCCCCGTGGGCTAGTTTACCCTAGGCGTTTCGACCTAGGGCAATGGGCATTCTCCTCAGGTTGATGTTGTTGGGAAGGTCCGTAAGTGTAGGGCTGTCCTGAGTCATCTAAAAACAATCATGAACTATTCCCAGCCAGAACCATAAGTTTGGACAGTAAGCTTCCACAATTTGGTAGGATGTTTTCACATAGATCTTTGAAGAATCATTAAGGAAGAGTTCTTTTTACGAAGTGATATATATGTATATATATATATGTATGTATGTATAGTATCTGGGGAGTGTTCCTCTGAGTGTATTTAATTTACGAGGCTGCGGATCTTGGGTCTAGACTCAATAAATCTTTCCGAGTCTGGCAAAAAACGATGTCGATTTGGGCTATTAACTTAAAGAGAGGACACTATTCATTTTGGAGGAGGGCTCCATTTTTGGCAAGACAACTCAGGATATTTTATTGAATCCGGACTCGGGGTCCTTTTACTCATAGGCTCCATTTGTTTGGAGGAAAATATTTTCTGAAACTTATTTTCTGCATTTTTTTTAGTGTTTGGTATGTTAGAGAACATGGGTGAATGAAAAATGTTTTCAAGTCTAGAAAATATGTTCTTTGTTTTATGATTTTTTTTACATTTTTTAAAATCGTAAAATGTTTTCCCAACTTCATTCATACGGTCTCCCTCCTAGAATGCATTCTCATGGAAAATTTTTAACGTGTCAACCAAACATTGCAATCGGATCCTTTACCCTTGTTTAAGAGTGTTTGCACACACGTACCCAATAATTAGCATAATTATATACATTTTGATACAGATTTGGCTCCCTTGCTGGTTCTTTTGGATGGATCAACAAACCAAATTTTGTAAATTGTAACGGTAAGGATCAAAAGAGGCAGAAGAAAAAAGAAAAAGAAAAGAGAAAAAAGAGATCTTTATGACTATATTGAAATTTTCACCTGAGAGATGAAGGTCTCACATGTCAAGAATTTGTATGAAAATTAATGCATCTCATTCTTAATTACTATCATTTTAATCCGTACACTTTTAATTTACCAAATTTAGCCAAGCAATCTTTTATGTATGTATATAAGGAATTGATGGAGCTTCAATGATGACACATAAGACTCTTTTTTGTCATGTGTCATATTTTATACCTATATAATTTTGACCATTGTCACCGACTTGAGAGTGATGCTCCTTCTTTGATGCTTGTCTTCTTCTAACCCTCTTCGAACATCACTCATGAATAGTTTTTCCAATGTCATATTACATTAGATCTAATTATATATCTTTGGTTCGTTTTTCTATGCTATTTAATTTTAGACCAACATTACCTATCGTTTAGATTCACAACTTTTGTTCCAAAATCTAAAGCATCCAAAATATTTCTTTACGATGCTTATTTTCTTTGAACAAGCTGGGTTTATATACTATAAATTTTAAACTAGAACCCTTCTTTTTATTAAATTATGCACTCAAAATTTTATCACTTTATTGATAAAATAAGCAAATTCGTTGTATTTCTATTTTGCTTTCAATAGACCTCTTTCATCTATTTGCCATCTAATTCTGTTGAGTAGAGAGATACATGGTAAGCTAATAAATTTTCATCTATTTGGACGCATTACGGTAGTAACGGAGTTCAGGAGCTTCCATTCCAGGGGAGGGGAGGAAGAAAAGAACAAAGATTGCCCCGTGATCTGATTCATATGGTCTTATACCGCTGCTGTTTCTTTTAGTGACTCTCAATCCTTATGGGAGGATACTTTGTACAAGTGTTGGGTATCTTACTCTGGTGGCTGTCCCTAGTAGCATCTGAGTATGAGCGTAGCCATGCAAAGACAGATGTGGGTGCAAGGGAGAAGAAAGAGGAGCCCTTTCTCAGCTTTAAGCAAGGCCTCAAAGTTGTTTCCGACCTTGTGGGTCGGTGAATATTGCTGCAGGTGGGATGACTTTTGTTGCCACAGCCTCACCAGTCGTCTCATTGGGCTGAGCCTTCACAATGTTTATAGACCCAGACAGGCATGTATGAGTCCCTCGCTCCTCAGTAGCATAAGTCGCTCTACGATGCAGCTTGAAGAACAACTACGGTACCTAGACCTTAGCCAGAACGATTTTGGAGGAATAGAGATTCCTGAGTTCTTTGGTTCACTTACCAATTTTAAGGTACCTTAACCTGTGTTAGGCAGGATTTCGTGGTGCCATTTCTCCTCAACTCCGGAACCTTTCAAGCTGGCGTTACCTCGCGGTTGAATGCCACTGGGGTATGGATGTTGATGGGGGCTTGAATGGATTTCTCGTCTTTCATCACTCGAACTCCTTGGCCTCAGTTGTATCGATCTAAGCAACGCGTCCCTACAGACGGAGAACATGCTTCCATCTTTATCCAAGGTTTACTTTGTCCGGGATGCTTCCCTCACTCACTCTTCTCCGCTTTCACATGCCAATCTTTATAACCAATCTCCAAGGCTTGCGAGGTTTAAATTTGTCATCGAAGGAACTATGCCAGTGGAGGTCGGCAACATTTGGAGTTCCTTGTTTTGTCAGATCACTTGGAGGCCCTTCGGGGATGGGCTTGAGGCTGCTAGGCCAGTAGTAACTATATTTGATCCGTACCTCCTTGCCCCCGGCTTCGCCCTATCTATTCATCTCATTTTGCAAATGAGTATGCGCATACTCTCTCTCTCTCTGGTCTTGGTGGAGTCCAGTCCCTCGGAGGACAGAATAACAAAAGGCAAGCAAGTTTAAATTTCTTGGCTCGGTTAAACTCGTCATATAATAACCTCTCCGGCAGAATCCCGTCGAGCACCCGAATTCAAAGCTTTTCTTCGCAGTTTAATCAGCAACCATGAACTGTACGGTGCTCCACTTACGGTTTTGCCTGATCAGGCAGTCCCTTCACTTGGGGATAGCAATGAACATCAAGAGGATGATGAATGGATTGACATGGAGTGGTTTTACATGGGCATCACATTTGGATTTATGGTGAGCTTCCTTTAGCACTCAACAAGATTTAGAGGTTTGCTTACTTCCACTTCTTTGATAAATTGAAATACAAACAATTCAATCCGCATCGGTAAAGTTGAGCATGTATGCTCCGAGTAATTATTTATTTTTCAGTTTCTTTTTCTAAGTAATAATTTTATTTTATTATTATTATTTTATTTTATATTTCAGTATTTCGAGAAACTTCAGAATGTATCGAAAAAGCCCCATACTTAATTTTCAATTCAACTCCGATGGGACTCCCCCCGTTTCAGCTCCGCAAAATAGATACGAGCGGTACAAGGATGGGGCCAATGTTAGAATCTCGAATCCCATTCCAAATTGGATCACCCGCCCATCCCATCTAAACAAACTTGATTTGTCGAATAACAACATTCTCGGTAACTGACTGGCCGGGGCATCTGTTTTCCTTGGTTCCAATAACCTTAGTGGTCCTCCGCCCCTCCTCTCTAATACAGTATCAGATCTTGATCTTTCCGGCAATTCATTAAATGGGTCACTTGGCCCAGTTTGGTTTTTCCCAATTTCTATGTCCATTGTTTTTAAATTTTATTCCGGTTTCTCATTATTCTTGATTTCATGTTCTCATTTCTCGTTGACAATGAGAAACATATTTGATTGGTAGGCATTATTTTCATTTTCTACCTCGCAAGACCTAATGGTGGTGATCAAGACTCTAGCCAAAATATGTCAAAAAAAAAAAAAAGGGCAGAATCCGCCCAGAATTTGACACCAGTGATTGAAATTTGGTCAAAATGCGTCACAAGCGACCGAAATTTGGCGGTAATAGTGGTCAGGGTTAGATGGTCAATGGTTATGGCTGGACTTGAGTGGCGGAAGGAGGTAAATATTGTTCCGAAAATCTTGAGAATTTTTTAGAGCAACATTTTCTCAATTTCAAATCTGTTAAGGAATACCCAAAGATTTTGGATCTTTCTTTCTTTTTTTTTTTTGGTGACCAGGAAACAGGCCCGCGGGGGAACTGAAAACCCCTGGCTTACCGAAGGGCCCACTCCCCATGCCCTTTAGGTAAATCACGAGTAATTTTTGCGAGTGACTTATCCACTTAAGCAATTCGGGTGAGCAAAATTTAGGGAACTTTACGAAACATAAATACAAAAATTTGTTTTCTTTTCTTATTTCCTAAAAATTTGAAAACAAGAACAAGAAACTGGAAACAGGAAACATGAACATTCTTGTTTAGAGCTTTGGTGACCCGCTGGCTAGGCCGGGTTTGATAACAATGCTCTCAATTTCTCCGTCTTGTTCTTCCTCCCTACTTAATTTTAATAAACATTTTAAGAATTTAGCCATATTAATTGAAAAAACATACACAAGAACATAGGATTTGAAACTACATAACCTATTCATCCTAAACTTTGAGAATTCAAAATATTTTTTAATTTTCTAAAAATATTTAGTTTTTCTAATTTTCAATGCTTAGGTTTTACGTTTTTAGATCTCATAAAAATTAACATACATGTGTTTTTGTATTTTTTGATCCATATAGTTAAAATTATTAAAAAATTCATTAAAATTGAATAGGAGAGAAAATTGAATAAGAAATTGAAAGAGATGAAATTGAGTGGTTCCTTGTCCCTTAAAAGGACTACCTATATGTCATCATATCAACATCTTGGTGTGAAGAGCGGTAAAAATTTCTCGGGCTCATTGACCATTGAGCTGATTTAAATTAAAATAATAATTAAGCTACACAAATGCCTTGATGTGTTCTGCTCGGTGGATACTAGAATTTTTTCTCATATTTTGTTGGTCATTTCTTCAAATTCAAGCAATCTTTTGTAGTTACCTACTCCATGTAATCAAAGATGAACAGCTCTAAGAATTAAACCAGGCTTTCTATAATGGAAATAGGAGATTTGAGTCTCCCCTAAACTATGGGGAAGCATTTGTTAGCTTCTTTCCTATTCCATTGTAAAATTAGTTTGTCATTATTTCTGCAAAGGGTCCATTTCGGGTTAGGTGAAGGTAAAGGCTACCCTAAAATATCTTGGCCAAAGTTCTTCAAGTGCCAAAGTTCTATGGACAGTGTGAGTCCCAATGTCGAATCAATGGGGACGGTTAGGGATGTGCCACACCAACTCATGGCCGCTTCAATTGACCCATAAAAAAGAGAAGAAATTACAAAGAGACTGACTAAAGCTTTGGCATCACTTTCATGTCCACCGGTATGCGGCTTTGAACTTTCGCAACATTAATTACAACGTTGAAAATATGACAATTTCTCCATTAGTTATAATTAGTTTTTTCATGTAATTTCATTATAAATTAAGTTTTATTTATATTGGGAACTATCAAGTCATCTAAATTGCTAATGACTCTTCTGAACATTTTGATCCAATAAATGAGATGTTTATAATTAATGAAATCATATGAAAATTGACATATGATTTCTTTTTCTTTTCGTGCTTATCCAATTAGTACGATTGAAATTTGTAAAATAAATCTCATATATCTTTTATATAACACTATTGATAAATTACTTATCACACGCTTTTCCCTTAAATTTTCCTCTTTCTTTATTTTATAAGTTGAACGGTTTAAGACGGTTGGGAAGGATGATTGTAAGGCCAAAGCTTGCAAGGAAACCTCACCTTCATAGATTGGACCATTTCAAGGATTGACTTGCCCTCTGATACAATCAATAAATTCTTCGTGTAAGGGAAATTTTTATTTTAAAAAACTCATTCTCATGTTGCTCTCTCGTTTTGGCTCAATCAGCTAGCAAGTAAGCACTTATGGAAAAATACAGTCAGTTTGTGTTGGTGGTCTTATTCTTGGCCATCACAGACAACTTTGGGTTCTTCTGCCAAGCAAATCCAAATGTGAGGTGCAAAGCAGAAGAAAGAGAAGCCCTTCTCATCTTTAAGGCAGAGCTGGAAGATCCTTCCAACCGGCTCACCTCATGGGCTGGTGAAGATTGTTGTAGGTGGCAAGGAATCCGCTGCCACAACATCACCGGCCATGTAATCCGGCTTAGCCTCCGGAATCCATTCGGTCTGCCATCTCCTTATTATAAGGCTGCCTTTGCCTATAATGACTTGAGAGCTGACAACATTTCTTATAGAAGGTCCAAGCTAGGAGGTTACATAAGTAGCTCCCTGACGCAGCTCAAGCAACTCCAATACTTGGACCTGAGCCAGAATGGCTTTGGAGGAGTCCCCATTCCTGAGTTCTTTGGTTCTCTTTCCAATTTAAGGTACTTGAACCTGTCCGGGTCAGGTTTTGGGGGTGCCATTCCTCCTCAACTCGGGAACCTTTCAAGCTTGCGTTGTCTAGCGATCGGATCTAATTATGCTATGAATGCTGGTAAGGGGCTTGACTGGATTTCTCATCTTTCATCACTCGAATTCCTTGACCTTAGTTGGGTTGGTCTTCGGGAGGCATCTAATTGGCTGCAGGTGATGAATATGCTTCCGTCTTTATCTGAGCTTCACTTGTCCTCTTGTTCACTTAACCCCCCTGCTCCTCTTTCACTTGTCAATTTATCTTCTCTCACTACGCTCGATCTCTCATCAAACCTTTTTAGTTATTCAGTATTTAATTGGCTTATTCCGAGTTTTCCACCTTCTATATCATCGTTGGATTTGTCCGGAAATAGATTTTCTGGTTCAGTTCCCGTTTCTCTTCGAAACATGACTAGCATGCAATTCCTTAAACTTGTTGGAAATGGGTTCAACTCTACCATACCCGAGTGGTTGTACCACCATACTAGCCTAAAAGCCCTTGACCTCTCATTCAATAATTTTCAAGGCACAATTTCGAAGGCTATTGGTAATCTCTCTTCACTTGAAGAACTCCGCTTGGGTAGCAATCGCCTTGTGGGGGATATTCCAAGGTCCGTAAAAAATCTTTGCCGTTTGAGAGATCTAAACCTCATGAGCAACAGACTTGTTGGAGATGTATCCGAGTACATAGGATATTTATCTTCATGCATGAAGGAAAGCTTAGAGATATTGTTTATGCAAGAGAATCAACTCTGGGGCCATCTGCCAGATCAATTGGGAGACTTTAGAAAGTTATCCTACCTTGTTGTATCATCAAATTTTCTGAATGGTTCGGTGCCCAAAAGCCTTGGTAGGCTCTCAAAATTAGAAGTACTTGATATCTCTAACAATTCCTTAGTAGGGACTCTATCCGAATCACACTTTGCAAATCTGATGATGTTGCGAGACATGTATGCGTCGGCAAATCCATGTCTAGATTTTCAATTCAACTCTAACTGGACTCCCCCATTTCAGCTTAACAGAATAGATATGAGTGGTACAATGCTGGGTCCTCGGCTCCCTACATGGCTTCAAATGCAAAAGAGTCTGGAAAGGCTAGTTATATCTGATGCGAGAATCTCAGACCCAATTCCAACTGGGATCTTCAATCTACCACATCTTTCTTATGTTGATCTGTCTAATAACACCATCCCTGGATCACTCGCTCCCTTTCTGTGTCAAAGGCTCACTAGCAAGGAAACAAATCTGTCCTACTTAGATCTCTCCAGGAACCTTTTATCCGGAGACCTTCCAGATTGCTGGGAAAATTGGAAAAACCTGCGAGTACTAAAACTCAGTAAAAATAATTTCGCAGGAGAGATACCAAGGTCCATGCATACCCTGGTTTGGCTCCAGATGCTGCACCTTGGTGGAAACAACCTTTCCGGGATCTTATCTCATTCTTTGCAGAATTGGAGTCGTATTCAAGTTATAGACCTCAGTCAGAATAGGATTTCTGGAAGCATGCCTGGGTCGTTGCTTCAACATTTTGCTGAACTTAGAATTCTCGTTCTTCGTTCGAATAAGCTGAGGGGCATACTTCCTCTTGAGCTTTGTCGCCTCAGTTCCCTTCGGATTGTGGACCTTGCGAATAATAATTTGTCCAAGACTATCCCTAAATGCTTTGGCAATTTCAGTTCAATGATTGATGGTGAAGGAGGCACTCTCTTTTTCTACACGCTTCCCGACTCCACAAGTTTCGGACTCACAGAGGAAGTGACACTGGTAATGAAAAACAAAGATCGTGAATATAGCAGCACTCTCCAGTGGCTTACGAGCATTGACCTTTCGTGCAATAGTTTGTCTGGAGAGATCCCGAAGGAGCTAACAAATCTCAAAGGTTTGCATGGATTAAACTTGTCATCAAACAAACTCCACGGGAAGATGCCAATAAGGATTGGGAACATGAAATGGTTGGAGTCCCTTGATCTATCTATGAACCAACTGTCCGGCGAAATTCCTCAAAGCATAGTGAGTTTAAATTTTTTGAGTTGGTTAAACTTGTCATACAATCACTTTTCGGGGAGAATTCCTTTAGGATCCCAAATTCAGGGATTTTCACTTAGTTTCATTGGCAACAACGAGCTATGCGGTCCTCCACTTAAAAACCATTGCATAGGAGATTATGTGCCTAATCCCCTGGTCCCCGCAAGCGATGATGAAAATGAAAACGAGGATGAGGACGATGATGGGTGGATCGATATGAAATGGCTTTACATGGGCATCCCATTTGGATTCGTGGTGGCCTTTTGGTCCGTCTTGCTTCCTTTAGCACTCAATAAGACTTGGAGGTTCGCTTACTTTCGCTTCTTGCATGACTTGAAAAATAAAATGTTCGAATGATGCCGGTAAGCCATTGTAAATCTATCTTTTTGCTAAATGATGCTTTTATATTAGTATATTGCACTACAGTTTATCTTACTCCAGTTCATGGATTTTGCAACTCAAGAATTATTTGACTTGTCAAATTGAATCCATAAATATGTGCGTGTGTATGTATGATATATGTATATATTGCACATGGAAGCGTGCCTCAGAGTGTAATATTTTGATATTCGCATGCATATTTGAAAAACTTAGCCTCTTGTATTCCGTTGCTTTCTTTTCTTTTTTTTTTTTTTTTTCTTTTTTGCCCTTTTCTATGCAATAGTTAACATTGCTAAAATCTTTGAATCTATTCCTTAGTTCCATTGTGGCGTTCTATGCAGCTCTGATTACTATTAAGGGATCTCTTGATCTTCTGTGATCGAGTCTCTTTCACCCTTCTACAACGCTATTGAAGTCTATTTTTCATTTTGAAGTTGCTCGTGTTGGATGATTTTCATTTTATAATATGTTTCTTTATTATCATTATTCTATGTATGTTCCGGGGATAAGTCTATATCATTTTCTGTATTAATGAAGCTTTAGTATCACGGAAAAATGGAAAACTAAAAGCAGCCCTGTTGCAAGGAAGAAAATGGCAGAAAAGCCTATGTAGCTCTTGGTTAAGAATATTAAATGTATATATATATATATATATATATATATATATATAAGACAAAATAGAGGAATGTGGTATTTGCAGCTGAACCAGAATGACTTCTTACATATCGCAAGAGAAACCTAGCCTACGTAGTTCTAGGCCGAAGAATATGAAAAATAAATAAATAAAAATAGTAGAAAATTCCACCCACCATCCAATGAAAAGAGAAGATAACAATGAAAAATTTAGGACATGAAGAAAATTTAGGCCCATGAACTGATTCTTAATATGAAACTCATTTAATATTTTTTTTAATACTTCTTGTTAGTGAAATTAATAAAATTTTAACAAATTATCTATAAGAAGCAGAAGAACAACACAAAAGGAATTAAAAGGAAAATCATAAAAATGCACCAACTTCATTTTAAAGCACATGAGAAAAAAAAAACTCCAGAAATACTTCATCTTTAGCTAAACAAACTCATATACATGTGAAGCCTTTAAGAAACTAACAGCCAATGAAAAGACACATAAAAAAACAGGTGAAGAAAAAATACCCGGAAAAAAATATACAAAATTAACAAAAATAGACACACTTAAAAAGAAAATTATAAAATCGCACCCGTATCAGCTTCAAAAAGAGAAAAAGAAAAAGGATAATAAAAAAACACAAAATATAAAAGTGCTAAAATTAAATAAATTTACTAATATATTAAATTATAACAAGAGTGAAAAAACAAAACATTAAATTATATTAAAAAACTAAAAAGTAGGTCAATTTCAGTAAGAAAAAAACATCAACGTAAAAAAGAAAAATCATTTTCTCATTGGGAGAGTAGTCAATTATTTTCCCAGAGGAACAAATATTAATTTCTGAATTGTGATAATTTCAAGGGTAATGCAAATCCAAAGTCATCATGCCCCGTCTTGACGGCGTCAACGCAGGACCTTGATGTGGGGATGACAATTGATGCAATGATGATGCTTCCCATTATTTCAACGAAAGGGTTCATTTGGACAAGTTATTTGTGAAGACGCGTCTTCATATCACGTGGTGTAGAAAAAGTTTGCAGGAAAATATCCTCTGACCCACTAAATTTAAAATATCATGAATTTGTTAATATTGCGGCAAAAAAAAAAGAAAAAAAGAAAAAAAAGAAGCAATCTCTAAAGTGGCTCTTCTTGTCCTAAATGTCTTTCGGTCAGAGGTATATGGTCATTCAGAATATTTGTTAACGGCTCTAAAGATCCTTTGACCGAATCAGCAATAGAAAGATTATTGATCTGCTCAGTAAAGATTTTATCCATTCCATTCCAACCAATTTTGCACATGTTATGTACTAAGGAAATCTAAAGAAGAAACTGGAACACAAAATGAGTCATACACAATAAACTAGTCATTACTAAATTTAAGTTTGACAATCAACATATAAGTAGCACAACTGCACACAACAAACTATCAGCTACAGAAATTTCAAGTGCGTCGAATCGAATGTTTATGAATCAAGCTTTTTTTAAAATGAAAATAAAAACAAAAAAAATAATGAAGAAATAAAATCACTCGGATGCCCACCAAGGAGGGCCTACACATACGAAGGAACATGGACATATGGTGTATACACACAGCATGCTCGCTGAATCAATGATATCCCATAGCCAATGAAGGGAAACCTCATTCTCCAAGCTCAGCACTCTGCTAGCTACCTTCCAGAAGCTGCGAAGGTTACAACATATTTAAAAATTCTGCTGCTTCCCAAACATCAGAAAGAAAAAATATTTCTTGCTTTATTCCCCAAACAAATTGGACATCAACCCGATTAGCAGTGACTAAATTTTTGTATTTATTTGAGTCGAACCATTTTAGACGGCAAGGAGTCTAAGACCACCTTTAGGGGAAATAAAAATTCTAAGGAATTGACTTTGGTCTCACACTCACCATTTATTCAAAGGAATTCTATAAAACGATTGCTAGTCTGCATTGATTAGCAAGTAGGCACTTATGGAAACATATTCTAGGCTGGTGTTGGTTATCTTATTATGGTGGCAATCCTTAGCAATCACAGATAACTTTGGATTCTGCCAGGGAAATCCAAATGCGAGTTGCTGGGGAGATGAAAGAGAAGCCCTCCTCAGCTTTAAGCAAGGCCTCAGAGATCCTTCCAACCGGCTCTCCTCGTGGGTTGGTGAAGACTGCTGCAGTTGGCCAGGAGTTCATTGTCACAACATCACCCGCCATGTCATCCGGCTTAGCCTCCGAAAACCTCCATCCAGTGTCCCACCCTTTTCCATGTATGGAGTTCCAGCAGTTGTTTACGAGGGGACCGAGCTAAGTGGCAACATAAGTCGTTCTTTGACGCAACTCAAGCAACTTCAGTTCCTGGACCTAAGCCAGAATAATTTCGGAGGAGTACAGATTCCCGAGTTCTTTGGTTCACTTACAAATTTAAGGTACCTTAACCTAACTTCTGCCAGATTTGGTGGTGCCATTCCTCCTCAACTCGGTAACCTTTCAAGCTTGCGTTGTCTTGCACTGGGAAATAATTGGCATATGAATGCTAATAAGGGACTTGAATGGATTTCTCATCTTTCGATGCTCAAGGTCCTTGACTTTAGTTCGATCGATCTCCGAAAGGTATCCAATTGGCTGCAAATCATGAATATGCTACAATCTTTATCTGAGCTTTACTTGTCTTCTTGTTTGCTTAACCGTCTAACTCCGCTTTCACATGTGAATTTTTCATCGCTGCTTGTCCTTGATCTCTCTGTCAACTCTCTCAACCATTCAGACTTTAGCAGGCTTCCCTTCCCAAGTATTATCACTAGATTTATCTTCGAACAATATTAATGGTCCAATTCCCAATTCTCTTAGAAACATGACCAGCCTGCGGTCCCTAAATCTTGCCTTCAATGGGATGAACTCTACCGTACCTGAGTGGTTGTACGATCACGCTAGCCTTAGAACCCTTCACCTCTCATCAAATAAATTTCAAGGTACAATTTCAGAGGCCATAGGAAATCTTACTTCACTTGTAGAACTCCGCTTGTCCTTCAATGATCTTGTTGGGGAAATTCCAAGATCCATTAAAAATCTTTGCAATTTGAGAGTTCTAGATCTGACAAACAACAAACTTGTTGGAAGCGTACCCGAGTACATAGGATACTTATCCTTATGCACAAAAGAAAGATTAGAGGAATTGTTTCTGCAAGGGAATAAAGTCTCTGGCCATTTGCCTAATCAACTAGGAAACTTTAGAAGGCTGTCCTTCGTTAATATCTCATCATGTGATCTGAATGGCACTATTCCTGAAAGTCTTGGGAATCTTTCAGAATTAGTGGAACTAGACATTTCTAACAATTCTTTGGTAGGGACAGTTTCAGATGTGCACTTCACAAATTTAACGAGATAGCAAGTTCTCAATGTGTCGGCAAATTCATACTTAAATTTTCAATTCAATTCCGACTGGACTCCCCCATTTCAACTCACGGATTTGGACATGAGCCACACGAGGCTGGGGCCTCAGTTGCCTGCATGGCTTCAAACACAAAAGAATTTGGCTCAGCTACTTATTTCTAATGCCAGAATCTCACACCCCATTCCAACTTGGATCTCTAGCTTGTCTAACCTATACCTCCTTGATTTGTCTCACAATAACATTCCTGGAAACATTCCAGATTTTTTAGTGGTAGACTTTATCTTCCTTGGTTTCAACAACCTCAGTGGTCCTTTGCCCCATATTTCTTCAATGGTCTGGAGGCTCGATCTTCCGAACAATTTTTCTAGTGGGACGCTCACTCCCTGCCTGTGTCAAAGTGTGGCAAACAAAGGAACACGACTTTCCTCCCTAGATCTCTCCAAGAACCTCTTATCCGGAGAGCTTCCAGATTGTTGGGCGACTTGGGAAAACTTGGTAGTACTAAAACTGGGCCACAATAATTTCACTGGAGAGATACCAAAGTCCATGGGTTCCTTGAGATTGCTCAAACTCCTGCTCCTGAGGGACAACCACCTTTATGGGAACATAAGTCATACTTACTGGAGTTCTCTGGAAGTTATGGATCTCAGTGAGAACAAATTTTCTGGAAGCATACTTGGGTTGGCGCTAGAACATCTTACTGAAATTAGATTTCTCGCCCTGCGTTCAAATAGGCTGAGTGGCATAATTCCTCTTGAACTTTGTCAACTCAACGCCCTTCAAATTGTGGATTTCGCAAATAATGATCTCTCAGGAACTACCCCACAATGCTTTGGTAATCTCACTGCAATGATTCAACAACAGTATCCAGGAAAGTTATCTGTGTATGGGCCTTTCCCCAACCTAATTAGAACACCCCTGGAGGCATTGTTATTTGTGATGAAAAACAGGGAGGATGAACATAGTAGCTCTCTTGGTGGGCTCACAATCATCGATCTTTCCAGCAATAGTTTATCTGAAGAAATTCCGAAAGAGCTGACCAATCTCCAAGGTTTGCGTGGGTTAAACTTGTCCTCCAACAAACTAATTGTGCCCTGCACCGATATATTACAAGTTTGATGAAATAGAATATTCCAGATTAATCCACAAAAGACATCAGATTTTTTGTGGCTTGGAAAAACATCTACTTGGCCAGTATCTCAATTTTAAAATCAAGCACAATGCAACAATTTTTTGTTTGTTTTTTAAATCCCAAAGAGAGTGACAATGCGCATGAAAATGTTTCTCCTTAGACTAATACAATGAAATCAACAACAATGCAAGGCTTACAAGTTAGTTAAGGCAAATAGAGTGCCCCAAGGTCGGCTCTGGCTCAGCAAAATGGCATGACGCCAGTTCTTGTGAAGACACCGATCTTGAGGTTCCGAGTGTATTAGACATCATGGTTGCAAGAAATGCAAACATTTCCCTCCAATGAAATCATAAACAAAATGGATCCAGCCCATCTATTATTGTAAGAGAATCCTACCACACAGAATTTATCTGAGGACGAGATACCCATGCCAAAACTGTAAGTTTCAACCGTGGGGATTGAAAGAGATGGAAAAAATAGGGAAACTTACCAATTTTCATACAATTTGATAATGTATACAGCCGCCATATAGATGGTGAAAATTTGAAGACGGTTGCAACACTTCGAGTTTTTACTGATTTTTCACCGTTTAGATGATGATCTACACATCATCAGATCATATAAAAATTGGTAAATACAACCCTAACTATTTCATTCTCTTATAATGTGCACTGGAATTCACAGATTTGCATACATGTTTAACACTTTTCTACCTGAAAGAATTCTCTAAAAATTCTAGAGGAGCCGGATCCAAACAAAACATACAGATAGACGAATAAGAGGGGGAAAGATGGCACAATGGAGCAAGAAAGCACATTACCGAACTGAGCAACCTTGAAGGCCTGACCAAGAGATGCTGGTTTTTCACCATCGACCTTGGCAACTTCAGTCCATAATGCCATTGTGTACGTCACTTTCACAGCTTTCAACAGGAATCAGGATGAAAATATAATCAGCTCAACAAATGATGTTTTCCTAGAACTCAAATTCAATATGAGAACAAAATCTAACAGAAGGCAACGTACATACTTATTATAGTTGTATAGCCCGTAGTTACCATGAATTGTGGATCATTTCCATTAAGGAGTCAATATGGCATTCCCATAGTGATATCCCAAATAGCTAAAGGCCATGAGAAAAATAAGACTACAAATGTACATTACCCACACCCCTCTATTTAAGATCATGAACTGGAACCTAAAATTGAGCCCGAACCTAAATTTTTTTCTAAAAGTTCTATCCAGAGAACTAGAACTTACTAAAAAGAACTGAAACTCCATTCCCAATGAACATATTTTGTTCCAACATTCCTAAGAGGCCTCCCCCTCCTGTTCCACCTTTCAATATAAGTTTCATTCACCGTTCGTGTTTCATTCCATGTTCAGAAATGATATGCATTCCAATTAAACAAGATTTTGTGAACATTCCTCATTTGATTGACTCTACTTTTTCCAATCAGGGACAAAAGTAAAATTTTCAATCAGAGACATTTTTTTTTCCTTAAATTGGTTTTGCACCACTCGGTTTTCCATTGTATGGCTTTTACTAAGTCACATACCCATATTTTGCGTACACAGATACCTGTCATTGCAATTTTTATTTATTTATTTATTTATTTTTATTTTTACCGTTTCTCACTTCATTCTTTTTTACTGAGAATAAAATAAAAGGACTAACTTTCCATGAGCAGTTTCTCCAGAATGTATAACAGCATCAACACCTTCTCTAACAGCAGATAGCAATGTCTGAAAACTCTGCTTGTGTCGGTCTGGGATGAATCATCATGCCCTCAAGCATGTTTGAAGTAACTAAAAGCGGCTTCCCAAGCCGTCACATATTCTAATTATCTCTCCTACATTGCGTACCAAGGTAAGATGGGTATTCCAGCATTATGTAATCACACATATAAAAAAAGACATTACCTCTCACTATTTGTCAATCCAACCCAAAGAAACTACGTGTAGCAACAGAATATCTGCAATAGGGAGTTCCGGACCGAGATCTCCCCTTGCAACCACAGGCTACAAAAAGAAATCCGTACATGTTTTCAGCATAAACAAAAATCCCATACAGTTTAACAGCTGAAGGAAACAGCAATGCCAAAACAGAGAGAAGAAAAGGAAAAGTCCATGTGTTAGTTACTCGATCGGACGCAGTTATAATTGAATGCAAGCTTGATGTAGTCTGCGCATTCAATTTTCACAATAACATGCATGTCTGCACCACAGCCTGCCAGAACAAAAAGGAAAGATGCATTAGTGGGCAAACCTAGAAGCTTGATGCTTAGTAAAAGTTCCCTTGCCAATTCAAAAACGATTGATTTCATCGCCTCTGATCCATTTTCCGAAGTATGGAGCATGGGAACAGCTTCCGGCTCGGCACGCGGAGGGATCTTGCGGCCGTGATCGGCGTGTTTCTTGTGGGGAGGACTCCACGGCTCCTCCGAACCCTGCGAGCCACCAGTGTCGAACCAAAACCACCACCAGGCTTGTGCTTCTCAAACTGGGTCGGCATACATCCGACATTAGGTTTAATCCACGGAATAATCGGCACGAATAATCTTTTAATTTATTGAAATTTAAAATCATACATAATCAAAATCTAAAATTAAAAGATGAAATAAAAACTAATAAGTTAATTGAATAGTCTGGACATGGTCTAGGTGTCTCTCTTTACATAATTCATGCCTACTGCACGAGAAAAGATGCATTAGTGGGCAAATCTTGAAGCTCGATGCTTAAAGTAAAAGTTCCCCGACCAATAAAAAAGGGTTAAAGTATAGCTACTTTTATAATCCAAAATATCATTTTCTACTCACGGAAATGGAGAAATGTTTGTAGTGTACCATATCGGCCATTAGTAAAGGTGTCATTTTGCTAAAAAAAGAAATTCATCATTTTTAACGAATAACATCGTTTAAAAGAACCGCACTAGGTGTACTCTTAATGTGGCATGCAGCAACTACCAAGCCCTAAGAAACATCATTATAATAAATATTCACTTCGTAGATGGTTCTTCAATTCATGAACCACTTCGACATCTTTGACGAAGGAAACGTGCATACAAGCCAACTTGATTGTCCACTCCAGGCTTGATTTAAGCTCTCCCTCCATCAATAATTTCACATTTCATTACGTAACGGTCGTGAGTATTATGAAAGGCCGGCATACCGTGGCAGCAAAAAACTTGATTCTAAACAATCTCATCTACTGTTCAAATAAAAAACCATAAATCAGAGCCTGAGAATTTTATCGTCCCTTGAGAAATGCATGCTGTTTAATGCGACGATCGATCAGCAGATATCCTTGCTATTACTTTCAGCTTCCTGCCCATTGATTCTAGCCCCTTTTACAATGCTTTCAAGATTCATAGACTAGTTAGCACCTTTTCGTACATAACTCATTTTCTTGGAATTGTCGGCAAGTTGTGTGTTCCTAAAATTGTATAAGTTTTAACATTGTGAAGTGGTGGAGTGACATTTCTACATGTGATTTTTGTATTTTATATTTTATTTTTAATTAACAAAAAAGGTTGATGTACAGTGAAGGAAATATACTTCTACATGTGGTTTTTGTATTTCCATTTTTAATTTTTATTAACAAAATAAGTTGACGTAAAATAAAGGAAAGATATTTCTACACGTGGTTTGATTATCTTATTTAATTTTTTTATTAATAGAAAAGTTGATGTAAAGTAAAGGAGAGAATATATTCCTCTACACACTGACTACCTCCCCCCCTTTATTTTTTTCTAAAGCATAATAATTATGGGGGAAGGAACCTGTGGAGAGAAACCAACTCAATTTCCACTCCATGTAAACTCCTTCATCTCTCTAACTCTCTCGTTTTCCTACTCTTCTATCTTTTTGACTCTCTCATTTTACTTGTGAATCATTGGATCAAGGTACATATTTTTAGTTACAAGTTGAATTCTTTGCATCTCATTTTATTAACTTTGTGATTTTTTCATAGTTAAATTTTATACTTTAACTAATGGGTTTTGTGAGTATTATTATTATTTTTCAAATGCAACCCATATAAGCGTTGACTGCACTTTGATTTTACAAATTTAGAAATTTGTGCTTCTAATAAAGATATAATGAGAATAATTAATGAGGGAGGGGAAGGGAGAGGACACTCAATATATATCTATTATCTTTCACACAAATGTAGTGCAATTCTAGTAGCTTGCTTGGTACGATGCTTTTCTAATACTTTGTTGAACTAAGGTTTAATCTCCACTTGTGGCGCTCACTTGATTTTAATTTTTTAATTTTTATTTCCACACTATCTATTTAGTTTCACGATATCATCATGCGATTTCGGCCAGGTTTGATCCCCACTTGTAAAGCTCCCTTGACTTTAATTTTCAATTTTTCATTTTTATACATTATGTATTTAATTTCACAATATTATCATGTGATTTCGATAGCCTAGTTGGTAAGACGAGCTGTTAATGCTTTGTAGAAGCAACGTTCGAACCCTGTTTGAAACTCTCCCTAAATTTTTTATTTTAATGTTAGTTGCAAGTTGGTAGACCACTTTCTTTAACATCGATTTTTTTAATCTATCCCATAAAGAAATGCTATGTGGCAAAAAAACATGAAACTAGAAATTTTCTTAAGGTTTGGGACATTAAGGACATCTTTCAATATGACCACTTTTTAGAAGCAAAGTGGAGCTCAACATTATCACTATCAACAACTTGGGTTCTCCACAGAATAACAAGGCTTGAACAATTCTTTGCTGTAGCAAATGTGGTTGGAAGCACTAGTATCCACCCACCATCCTTCCAACCCTTTTATAGCATTCACTTCGATAATTATAGCTATAGGGGGTTCCTTGGTCATATTATGGGGCACCACATTAATTGTGTTTATAGTCTCGTGCGAAGTGCCCAAACTCACCATACGCAATAACATGCTCCCCTAGGTTTGAATTGAAAGTTTGGAGAATGTTCCCTTTTGGGTTGATTCCAATTTCTAACCCTATTTTTATGTTGGTTTTTCACGGAATAATGTTTGGGTTTATGGTGCATATTTCACTACTTTTGGTTTCTTGCCTTGGAAGTCAGGTTCACTTTCATATCTTCTTTAAAGTTGTCTTTCTTGTTTAGGACCCTTGCATTCTCCCCAATCCTTAAAAATACTTGGAAGCAACATATTTCTTCGATCCGGCTTCTTTGGTATTATATTTTTGACTACTTTTTAATTCTAGAAGACGAAGATTTTAATTCTAACATTTACTAACTAAAAATAGAATTTATATAATACAACAATAAATTTTCTAAAAATAGTATTATCAACTCTTCATTATGAATAATATATTTATTTACTATTGGTATTGTTATTGTCATTATTATTAATATTATTTTGAGTTATATGAGCTATACTTAAATCAGAATTTTGTTTCAACATTCTATTTCATGTGTACATTCAGAAGCTTACGTTCCTACCTCTCAACTGAGAAATATTAAGCCTCCCTTTTCAAGAATATGAGATTTTAGGAATATAACATTTCAGAAATCTCACATTCAAAAGCCATACCAAACGCTAAAACATGACATTCCTATACCGATTTCTCGAACTAAATAAGCCCCCAGGGCATAATATTTTAAGGAGCTACTTAACTCTAAATAATATATTAATATATTTGATTTGAAGAACAACCTGGGCGATCAAACAAGCCCTAATACCCCCACAAACAAAAAATAAGATTATTATCTGAAAAGATTCTATTTTTTTTTTTTGCTAAACATCTGAAAAGATTCGCATGGATGTGCTTTCAAAAAATTTCAAACCCTATAATTGACAGTGAGAAATTTCAATAGTGATGATGGATCAAAGACTCAAAAGTGATTGAATGCCAACGCCAACATCTGTGGAACTACAATTGACCTACCCGCATTTTTGTCCAAGTCCACGGCTCAAGAGTGACGCAATTTATTGATCACAAATCCCAAGCTAGTTTATGAAAGCATTAAGTTCAAAATCAAAGATGTGTTGCTACAGAGAGTAAAATTTAGGTGTCCCATAAAGCATAATAAAAATTAGTGAAGCATTTCAAAGATATCCGATTATCTCGTGGTGGTTTGAAATTCACATTTTGATATCCAAATAAAAATTACTCGATGCTCGTTTGATTTCTACTGAAAACCAAGTTTCGAAAATCAAAATTCAATTTTATTTAAATTTACCCATATAATGCCGTGTTTGATGGGAACAAACATACCCTTGGATCAAGAAGTAGCTGGAGTCTTGCCAATGATTACGATAGTCCAGTAATGCGACAAAGCTTTGGAGTATTGCCACTTTCATTTTTTTCGTACAACTTTTCCAATGCTATTACTCTACTTTGACACCCTTTGCCCCTCAATATGGGTCATGACTAGTCACAAAATAAAATTTAACCATTGCAAGAGATCACAGGACCAAAACACGAAAACTGATGCCAACACGGGATTACGTCTTTCCTGCTTTTCATATTCGATGTATACGCATTCATTCTGACTGTTTTTATAAAACATTATGCAGTAAGTCAACAGAATCTTTATGTGACTCAGCTAAAAAGTAACAAAATAGAATTACAGATAGTGACGCATAGAGTGCAAGCTCGAAAAAAAAAAAGGAAATTTTCTTTATTGAACCATTTGGGACATTAGAAAGAGTGTCACGCCAGAGCCACATTAACTCTAATTTTAATATGGGCACAAATTTATGGTCACACCAATTGACATATTAGGAAAGGAAGAAAATTCTATAGAGATTGACTATATTGAACCGTTTGGAACGTTAGAAAAAGTGTCGCACTCGAGCAACAACATCAATGGGGAACATGACAAAAATGTGGGCACCAACTCATGGCCACATCAATGGAACTATGGAAGAAAATAAGAAAATTCAAATTGATTGACCTAGATTCTCGCATCAGTTTTAAATTTTCTTCTTATTATTATTGGTAATAACTTTATCCTCAAAATAATATGCTTGGTTGTTATTTTTCTTGGTTTGGGATCTTCCCATTTGAATGTAAGCTATAACTTTTACAAGTCGTGGCCCGTATTGAGGGGCAAGGGCGGAACATGCACGTCAAAGAAAAGTAATGCCATTAGAAAATGTTTGATTTCCTTTCTATTCCATTCCATTCAGATTTTTATTTTCATTTCCTATTTTTCATTTATGTGCAACCTAGTTGTTCATAAATCTTTGATGATTCTCACACAATAAAGTTAAAAGAAAAATTAGCAAGGAATTTTACATGATAATTTCCTTGCTTTTATTTTCATTTCCATTCAAGATGATGATTTGCGGCAAGTTACTCCTTTTTTATGCTCGCATTTTTGCTTTTGACCTTTCTTTTTAATCTAAATTTACTATTGACACGCTTCTTTTATTTCTTTATTTTCACAAAAGCTAGTGAGTACTCATTATATTAAAGCTGTGTCCATTTTTTCACAACTAGTAGTGAGTAGCTAATTACATTTTTCTCCAAATATCCTTTTCTTATTTTCTGTTTTGATTTATTTTTCTTTTTTCTGATTATTTTGATTGCTTTGTAATTAAAATACTGTACATTTTATTGTAATTTCAAGTAGTTCATTTAGTAACTTTTCATTTTTTTATTTGATTATTTGCATTAATTTTTCATCGGCATTGACTGGTGTTAGAAAAATACAGCTGATGATGACATGACAATGTAGACGGGTTTTCGAAGGGAAATTTGGGGGAAAAGGCCATGGCAGTGAAGATGCAGTCCGCCCCAGCGTGCCTATGAGTGGATGAGGTTGCACCTTAATTTGGATTCAAAACCAGGAAATTTTCGGTCCTTGTTATTTGATTTTGGTTTTATAACGACTGAATTTGATTTCATAATTTCTCCGGACTTTCCGATGTTGTAATTTGAAAATACATAGCGGTGGTGGTGGATCAAGGATTTTAAATAATAACTATAAGGGTAAAAGTACAAAACTATAAACTTGCTATCGTTCAAATGAACTCTTCAACATATATTTAACAAATAATTACATTTTACGTTCATGTGGCATAATTCGGATACTATTTATATAAGCTCTTTTTTTTTTTATATTTATCAATCAAATCAAACTTTGACTTACCAAACCTTTCTCGACTCAAAAATATTTTACCATCGTTGAAAAATAGCCTTAGCTATCATGTACATATATAAACGAGAAAGAATATCTTGGCTATCACTCTGAAATTTCTCAAAATGTCCCGAAAGCCAATGTCTACAAAAACATTTGACCTAATTTCGTAGTCTGCTGTGGGCTTCACATACTTGTTTGTACTTACGTGATTATGATAACACTTCCCTATATATATAATCTACAAGAACTAATTTAGAAGTTTAAATGGAGCGGCGTACTACTTTCTTATGCACGTAAGAACCATTTTAGAGGCTAAGAAAAGGAATGCCACGCATGATGGCAACATTGGCTTGAGACTTAGACAAAAATGTGGGTACCAATTCATATGGCACATAAATTGGCCCACCAAAGGGAAGAAATTCCAAAGAGACTGACCCGCATTCACCAATTCATATCGCATGTTGGTGCCTTGCCACAAAATGAATGACTTCTACGAGTTATGACCTATACTGATCTACCAATTTCTTTTTTTCTAAATTTGGACCAGAGAAAATTAAAAGCATATAGAAAGCTGTGGCAAAAAATTTAAAATCACAAATTCCAATTTTTCCTTCCACGTTTAGGATCAAAGAAATTCAAGTCACGTAATTCATGTACTCTTTTATATAAGCTCATAATTCATGTTCAGATTCGGAATCTTACATTCCTGCCCCTCAACTAAGAAATGTTTAGTCCCCTTTATAGGAATATGAGATATGAGATTACAGGAATGTGACATTCAACGAATTTCACATTCTATAACCATATCAAGTGCTAGACCGTGACATTCTTAAGCTGATTTCTCGAACTAAATAGGGCCCCGAGGGCGTAATTATTTAAGGAGCTACTTAACTCTAAATAATCTTAATGTCTTAATATATTTGGTTTAAAGCATAATCGGGGGATCAAACAAGCCCTAACAATACTGAAACAAAAAATAAGATTACTATCATCTGAAACGATTCTCGTGACTGTGTCTTCAAAAAAAAATCCAAACCCTATAATTGAAACTGAGAAATTTTAATGGTGATGATAGATCAAAGACTCAGAAGTGATTGAGTGGCAACTTCAGTATCTGTGGAATTACATTTGACGTGCCCTCGTTTTTATATAGGTCCACAGCTCAAGGGTGATGCCATTCATTGATCACCCATCTCAAACTGGTTTATGAAAGCATTAAGCTCAATATCAAAGATGTACTGCTACAAAGTGTAAAATTTAGGTGCCCCATAAAACAGAGTAAAAATCATTGAAGTAGTTCAAAGATATGCGATTACCCAGCATGGGTTTGAAATTCACATTTTTATTCTTGAGTGCTTTTTTTTTTTTTTTTCCTGATCTGTTTTATTCAAGTTACTAACGAAAATTACTCGGTGCTCATTTGGCTTCTACTGTAAACCAAGTTTTGTGAAAATCATAATTCAGTTTTAATTAAATTTATCAACATAATGCCGTATTTGGTGGGAGCAAACATACCCTTGGATCAAGAAGTAGCTGGAGTCTTGCCAATGATTATTATAATCCAGTAATGCGACAAAGCTTTCGAGTATTGCCTTTTTCATCTATTATTTTACTTTGATACTCACGTTCTGTCTTTGCCCCTCAATATGGGTCATGACTTGCAATATTGTGTCCAAATGGGATGATCTCAAACCAAGAAAAATAACAACCAAGCATATTATTTAGAGGATAAAGTTCTTACCAATAATAATATGAAAATTTTAAATTGATGCGAGAATCTAAGTCAATCAATTTGGATTTTCTTATTTTCTTTCATAGTTCAATTGATGTGGCCATGAATTGGTGCCCACATATTGTCATGTTCCCCATTGATGTTTTTGCTCGAGTGTGACACTTTTTCTAACGTTCCAAATAGTTCAATATAGTCGATCTTCGTGGAATTCACCTCCTTTCCTGTTATGTCAGTTGATGTGACCATAAATTTGTGCTCGTATAAGGTTCAGAGTTAAATAAAAAGAATGAAAAAAAAGAAATGAAAATAAAAATCTGAATGGAATGGAATAGAAATGAAATGAAACACTTTCCAATGGCAATATTTTTCTTTGACATGCATGTTCTGCCTTTGCCCCTCAATACGGGCCACGACTCACAAAAGTCACATTTTACGTTCACATGGGAAGATCCCAAACCAAGAAAAATAACAACCAGGCATATTATTTAGAGGATAAAGTTGTTACCAATAATAATAAGAAAATTTTAAACTGATGCGAGAATCTAAGTCAATCAATTTGAATTTTCTTATTTTCTTTAATAGTTCAATTGATGCGGTCATGAATTGGTGCCGACATTTTTGTCATGTTCCCCATTGATGTTGCTCGAGTGTGATGCTCTTTCTAGTGTTCCGAACGGTTCAATATGGAAAATTCCCTTCTTTTGTTTTGAGCTTGCAATACATGCCTCACTTTTTATTTTCATTTTCATTTTCATTTGCTTTTCTCATTCTTGACATTAAAGTACAACCTACTTGTTCAAAAAAATTTGATGATTCGCGCACAATGAGGTTTGAAAAATTTTAACAAGGAATTTCACATGAACAAACAAATTCTTCGAGTAATTTATAATTTTTTTACGTGCAAATAACGATGCGCTGTTTAAGTCAAAAAAAATCAATAAATAAATAGGTATATATGTGCCGAGGCTGTAATTAATTAGTATTGGACTTCATATTTTCACCTCACCTTGCAATCCAACGTTACATATTACAATATCAAATTACATACACTTTTGACTTATTTTCTTTTTTTATAATTCTAAATTTACGACTGATAATCTTCTTTTATTTTTTTATTTTCACAAGTAGTGAATACTCATTTTATTAAGGTTGCGCTCATTTTTTTAATATCCGAATAAAAGTTATTCGGTGCTCATTTGTCTTCTACCAAAAATTAAAATTTTTCAAAATCAAAATTCAATTTTATTTCAATTTATCAACATAATGCCGTATTTGGTGGGAACTGCTGGAGTCTTCCCAATGACTAGGAAAGTCCAGTAATGCGACAAAGCTTTGGAGCATTGCCATTTTCATATTTCCTGTAGTCTTCCGATGCCATTACTTTGACACTCACGTTCTGCCTTTGCCCCTCAATGTGGGTAAAGACCAAAATAAAAATAAAAATAAAAATGGAACTTAACCATCGCTAGAGATCACAGGATCGAAACACGAAAAATGATGCTAACACAGATTCATGTCTTTGCTGTTTTTCATATTCGATATATATGCATTCATTCCAATTGTTTTTGCAAAACATTATGCAATAAGTCAACTGAATCTGTACCCGACTCAACCAAAAAGTAACAAAGTAGATTTACGTGTATAGTGAGTCATGAAGTGCAAGCTCAAAGAATGAAAAGGAAATTTTTTTAATTGAACTATTTGGGACGTTAAAAAAAGTGTCACGACAGAGCCACATAAACTTTGAATTTAATATGGCCACAAATTTATGGTCACATTAATGGATATATCGAGAAAGGAAGAAAATTCCATAGAAATTGATTGTATCGAATCCTTTGGAACGTTAGAAAGAGCGTCACACTCGAGCAGAAACATTAATGGGGAACAGGGCAGAAATGTGGGCACCAATTCATGGTTACATCAATGGAACTATGGAAGAAGATAAGAAAATCCAAATTGATTGACTTAGATTCTCACATCAGTTTTAAATTTTCTTATTATTATTATTGGTAATAACTTTATACTCGGAATAATATGCTTGGTTGTTATTTTTCTTAGTTTGGGATCTTCCCAATTGAGCATTAAGATATGACTTTTGCGAGTCGTGATCGTATTAAGAGGCAAGGGCGGAACATGCACGTCAAAGAAAAGTAATGTCATTGGAAAATATTTCATTTCCTTTCTATTCCATTCCATTCAGATTTTTCTTTTTATTTCCTTTTTTCATTTATGTACGACCTAGTTGTTCAGAAAATTTTGATGATTCTCACTCAATAAAGTTAAAAAGAAAAATTAACAAGGAATTTTACATGAACCAACAAATTCTTCAAGTACATGACAATTTTCTTGCTTTTATTTTCATTTCCATTCAGGATGGTGATTTGCGGCAAGTAACTCATCCTCTGTTATACTCTCTTTCTTGCTTTCTACCTTTTTTTATTTTAATTGTTCTAAATTTACTACTGACACTTTTCTTTTATTTCTTTATTTTCTCAATAGGTAGTGAGTACTCATTTTATTAAAGCTGTGTTCATTTTTTCACAACAGGTAGTGAGTAGCTAATTACATTTTTTCTCTCCAAATATCCTTTTCTTATTTTTTGTTTTGTTTCATTTTTCTTTTTTCCGATTATTTTGATTGCTGTGTAATTAAAAATACTGTACATTTTAATTCAAGTAGTTCATTTTGTAACTTTTCATTTTTTTATTTGATTATTTACATTAATTTTCTATCGGCATAGACTGGTGTCAGAAAAATACAGCTGATGACGACATGACAGCATAGGCGGGTTTCGAAAGGGAAGTTTGGAAGCCAAGGCCATGACAATGAAGGTGCAGTCTGCCCCAAAGTGCCTTAGTGGATGAGGTTGCACCTTAATTTGGATTGAAAATCATGAAATTCATAAAAACCATTTCGGTCCTTATTATTTGATTTTTGTTTTAGAATGATTGAATTTGATTTCATAATTTGTTCAGATTTTCAGGTGTTGTAATTTGAAAATATATAGTGGTGGTGGTCGATCAAGGATTTTAAATAATAACTATAATGGTAAAACTACAAAATTATAAACTTGCCATCATCCAAACGAACTCTTCAACATATATTCAACAAATACTTACATTTTACGTTTAGGTCATGCAATTCAGGCACTATTTATATAAGCTCTTAGCTTTTTTATATTTATCAATGCGATCAAACTTTGACTTAGCAAACTTTTCTCGACAAAAAAATATTTTATCATGGTTGAAAATAACCTTAGCCATGTATATATATAAACTAGAAAGAATATCTTGGCCTGATCAATGACTTTTGCAAGTCATGACCCGCACTAAAAACAAACAATTTAAAATCACAAATTTCCAATGGAATTTTTCCAGCAAAGGCAGCTGCTTCTGGCCACGAGCGTGTTTGCTGATAAATTCTATATATATGGAAAGGACGCTTGCCTGCAGCAAGTAACTCGTATCCTCAAACACTCTCTCTTCCTTGCTTTAACTGAATAGCAATGTTGGCAAAATATTCTTCCCTTGTTTTGGTCATTTTTTCCTGGTGGCAAATCAGAGGGTTCTTCTCCCATGCAGATCCAACTGCGAGATGCAGGGGAGAAGAACGAGAAGCCCTCCTCAGCTTCAAGCGAGGCCTCGTAGATCCTTCCAACCGACTCTCCTCTTGGGTCGGTGAAGATTGCTGTGCGTGGCGAGGAGTTCGCTGCCACAACATCACCCGCCATGTAACCTCGCTTAGCCTCCGGAATCCAGCCCGAAATCCTGATGTGGTGGGCTACGATGTTTACGAGAGGTACACATTATCAGGTAACATAAGTCGTTCTTTGACACAGCTCAAGCAACTTCAGCACTTGGACCTAAGCCAGAATGATTTCGGACGAGCTCAGGTTCCCGAGTTCTTTGGTTCACTCTCCAATTTAAGGTACCTTAACCTGACTTCGGCGAGATTCGGTGGTACCATTCCTCCTCAACTTGGGAACCTTTCGAGCCTGCGTTGTCTTGCGCTTGGAGACAATATGGCCATGTATGCTGATGAGGGACTCGATTGGATTTCTCATCTTTCATCACTCGAGTTCCTTGATCTTAGTAGGATCGATCTTCGGAATGCATTTAATTGGCTGCAGATGGTAAACATGCTCCCGTCTTTATCCGAGCTTCACATGTCATATTGCGGTCTTTACTCCGCAACTCCTCTTTCACATGTCAATTTTTCTTCACTCACTGTCCTTGATCTCTCATGGAACTTTTTTGATCATTCAATCCTTAGGTCGCTTATTCCGTTTCTTTCTCCTCGTTTGTCATCACTTGATTTCTCCGCTAATAATTATATTGCCGGTCCAGTCCCCAATTATCTTCAAAATTTGACTGGCATTCAATCCCTCAGACTTGCTAGTAATAGGTTAAGCTCAACCATACCCGAGTGGTTATACAATTACACTAGCCTAAAAATCCTTGATCTTTCAAAAAATAATCTTCGAGGTACAATTTCGAAGGCCATTGGTCGTCTGTCTTCACTTGAAGAACTTGACTTGTCATACAATGAACTTGCTGGTGAAATTCCAGAATCCATAAAAAATCTTTGCAACTTGAGAATGCTAGATCTCAAGGAGAATAGTCTTGTTGGATGCGTAACCAAATACATTGGATATTTATCCTTATGCATGAAGGAAAGATTAGAAAAATTATCATTGGATTGGAATCAAGTTTGGGGCCATTTGCCGGATAAATTAGGAGACTTTAGAAGTTTGTCCCACATTGAAGTTTCATCATGTCGTTTGAATGGCACTATTCCAGAAAGTGTAGGGCATCTTTCAAAACTAGAAGTGCTTGACATTTCAAACAATTCCTTGGTGGGAACTGTTTCTCAAGTGCATTTCAAAAATTTGACGAGGTTGCGGGATTTGTCTGTGGGGGCAAATCAGCACCTGAGTTTTCAATTCGATTCCAATTGGACTCCACCATTTCAACTCCAGTCAATATATATGAGCAATACAAAGGTGGGTCCTCAATTCCCCACATGGCTTCGATCACAGAAGAATTTGGAAGAGCTAATAATGCCCGATGCTGGAATATCACTCCCAATCCCAACTTGGATCTCAAGCCTACCTCAGCTTAACCTTCTTGATCTCTCCCACAACCACATCCCTGGCAGTATTCCGAATTTGACTTATGGGATGTATATTCTCCTTGGCTCCAATAACCTCAGTGGCCCTCTACCACGCATTTCTTCCACTGTATCCTTTCTCGATCTTTCAAATAATTCAATCAGTGGATCGCTTGCTCCCTTCTTGTGTCGAAGGTCAACTAACGAGGAAACAAACTTATACTTTCTAGATCTCTCCAAAAACCTTCTATCTGGAGAGCTTACCAATTGCTGGGCTAATTGGAAAAACTTACAAGAAATAAAACTGAGCCATAATAATTTGATGGGAGAGATACCGAGGTCCATGCGTTCCCTGTTTCAGCTCCAATTTCTACACATACGGAACAACAAACTCTCAGGAATCTTGTCTCAGACTTTGCAAAATTGGAGCGGCCAAATACAGGTAATAGACCTCAGTGAGAATGAAATCTCTGGAAGTCTGCCCGGGTCGATGCTGGAACAATTCGGGGGACTCAAAATTCTGGCCCTTCGATCAAATAGGCTGACCGGCATAATTCCTCCCCAGCTTTGTCAATTGGAATCTCTTCAAATTCTAGACGTTGCAAATAATAAACTCTCCAGAACTATCCCCAAATGCCTCAGTAATCTCAAGGCAATGGTTCAAGCCGCTGGCCAGCCCGACTACTCGCTGGGCCCTTTTCAAGTGTTTTATCATGGTAGCGACATTGTATTCAAAGACATGGAGACATTGAATTTGGTGATGAAAAACAGGGACCACGAATACAGCAGTAATCTCGAATTTGTTGCATGCATAGACCTATCTTGTAACAACTTATCCGGTGAAATCCCAAATGAGCTAACCAATCTCCAGAATCTACAGAGCTTAAATCTATCCTCCAATCATTTGAAGGGAAAGATGCCGGTACAGTTGGGCAATATGAAAGCGTTGGAGTCTCTTGATCTATCATTGAACCAACTTTCAGGAGAAATTCCTCAAAGCATTGCCGGTTTAAATTTCTTGAGCTCATTAAACTTATCGTACAACAACTTTTCAGGCCGAATTCCATTGGGAACCCAAATACAGGGGTTTTCACTTAGTTTCATTGGCAACAATGAGCTCTGCGGTCCGCCACTCACAAAATATTGCACAGAAGATCACAAGCTTAGCCCTATGGACCCTACTCGTGGTGGTAAGAACGAACACAAGGAGGAGGAGGAGGAGGAGGATGAGTGGATTGATATGAAGTGGCTTTACTTGGGAATCCGATTTGGATTCGTGGGTGGCTTTTGGGGAGTTTTGCTTCCTTTAGCACTCAACAAGGATTGGAGGTTTGCTTACTTCCGCTTCCTGGATGAGTTGAAAGACAAAATTATTTGAATAATGTCGGTGAGTCGCTTTTATGTCTAAGCTTTTACTAAACAATGATGATATAGTAGTGTGCTCTAATGCAATTTATCTTTCTTCGATTTGTGGTCTTTAAAACTCAGATAATTTGCTTAAATTATAAGAAAGTGTGCCTCAGAGAGTCTTATATTTTGATTTCTGATAGACATTTTCAAGTGTTCCCCTTACTTTCTTTTCTTGCTTTCGCTATGCACCTATGAACCATGATAAAATCTTTGTGTTTGTTTCTTAGTCACATAGGGGCGTTCAATGCAGGGTCTCATCTTTGGTAGAAGGGAGGGATGCCTTGATCTTCTGCATATGGGTCTAGCTCTGTGGGTCCAGCTCTCTTCTACATGCCGCTACCAAAGTCTCTTTTACAAAGCCGTTGATTTTATCCGATTTTCATCCTGCAATATGTTATTTTCTTTCCCTTTTCTACTATATACGTTTCCAGAAATAAGTCTGTTTCTTTTAATATATGAGAAAAATTATGTGTTGTGACACTATACGCGACAGCTTACGGCATGATGAAGTGACGTTTTGGTTGAAAACGCTTATGACATGGTTTTTTTACTGTAGAGCCCCACCAAATGGTCCGGGGCACCCATTGACAAAAACAATATTAATAAAAATATACACAGATTTTTGAGTTGTTTTTTTGTTTAAAACTATTTACTTTTTTAGTATTTGTCTTCTGTTCTTCATGATTTGAAATGATGAAAATGAATAAATAATATATATACATGTAATATTTTAAAATTCATGAAAATTCCAAACAATACTCGAAAAAATGACAGAAAAAGTACCTTAAAATATGAAATTAACGTCAAAACTTATTATCCAAAAAGAAATAGCGCCGCCAACGAGCCCTTTTCTGATTATTCGAAATATTTTCTTAATTAGTTTAGGCAGGAGTGCAAATGAGTCGAGTTCCAGTATTTTCAAGCTCAATTGACAAATTTGCTATAGTCAATCGGACTCAAGATTTGTTCTTATCCATTTTAATAAGCTCAGCAGCAATTGAGAAACAAGTTGTTCATCCGTTTACATAGGTAAACAATCAAACACACGTTTACATAGTTCTGATCTCACAACTCTGATTTTAAGTCCTTTTGCTTTTTTTCTTCTTCAAAATGCCCGCACAACATACTCACAAGCATATCGGTGTTTTCTTTTTTGCTTTTATATACTTTATTTGCTATAATAGCAGTCGGGCCGGGATCACTTGGTGGTGTAATGCAGTAATAGGATCAAGTGGGAAGCGTTTTTAACCAAAACATTACTTCTCTTTATTTGTTATCTGAGATTCAGTTGTCAGAATGTCATCTTACAAACATTACTCCTCTTCGACATGTCAATTTTTCTTCACTCAGCGTCCCTGATCTCTCATGGAACCCTTTTGATCATCAAGTCTTTACTTGGCTTATTCCAGGCCATCCTCCTTGTCTATCATTATTTGATTTATCCACTACTGACATGAAAGGTCCGCAATTCCCTTCAAAACACGACTCGCATTCAATCCCTTAGACCTACTTCTAATGGGTTCAACTCTAGCATACCTAAGTGGTTAAACGATCACACTAGCAAAAAGAGAGAGAAAAAACCCACGATCTTTCATCTAGTGTTTTTCGAGATACAATTTCGAAAGCCATTGGTAATCCTGCTTTACTTGAAGAACTCGACTTGTCGTATAATAACCTTGAAGGGAAGATTCCATCATCTGTTAAAAGCCTTTGCAATTTGAGAGTGCTAGAATTGAAGGGCAACAAACTAGTTGGATGCATACCTAAATTTATAGGTTATTTATCTTGATGCATGAGGAAAAGATTACAAAAATTATCTTTGTGTGGATATTTATCGTGCCGTTTGCCCCATGAAATGGGAGGCTTGAGGAGGCTATCCCACATCAATATTGCATCACGTTGTTTGAATGGCACTATTGTCAAGAGTATAGGACGTCTTTTAAAATTAGAAGTACTCGACACCTCTAACAAGTCCTTGATAGGCACTCTTTCTCGATTGCACTTCATAAATTTGATGAGGTTGCAAGAATTCAATGTGTCGGGAAATCCCTGCTTGTTCTGAATTCAACTCTAATTGGACTCCTCCATTTATACTCGAGAAAATAGATATGAGCTACACAAATATGGGGCCTCCATTTCCTACATGACTACAAACACAAAAGAATCTGTTTCAACTACTTATTTCCGATGCCAGAATCTCACACCCCATTCCAACTTGGATCTCTAGCTTATCTAATCTACTCATTCTTAAGTTGTCCAACAATCACATCACGGTCGATATTCCTAATTTAACGTTCATAAACTCTATCCTCCTTGCCTCCAATAACCTTAGTGGCCATCTACCTGATATTTCTTCTACAGTAGATCAACTTGATCTTTCACATCATTCATTCCATGGATCACTTTCTGCCTTCTTGTCTCAAAGGTTAAATAATAAGGCAACACTCCTAATGTCTCTAGATCTATCTAAAATCCTTTTATTCGGAGAGCTCCCAGATTGCTATATGAATTGGAAAAGTTTACGAGGAATAAAACTCAACAACAATAATTCTATGGGAAAGCTACCAAGGTCAATGGGCTCCCTGACTCAATTCAAGTCTTTATGCATGCGTAAAAACAATGTTTGACATAATTTACAATAGCATACCTGCAAATTTATTGGAGACAATGTCAGTGATCAAGCGAAGGCAATGAGCAAGAATAAAGCAGTATTCTCAGTGGGCTTGCACGACAGATCTTTCGCGCAACAGTTTCTCTGGAGAGATCCCAAATGAGTTTCTCCGAGGTTTCTGAGGATTAAACTCATCCTCAAACAAAATGCATGGAAAGATGCCGACGAGCATCGGTATCATGAAATTACTAGAGTCCCTCAATGAACAAACTCTCAGGTGAAATTCCTCAAAACATAGCGGGTTTAAATTTTTTTGTGTTGGTTAAATTGGCATACAACTTTTTTCAGGGAGAATTCCAATGGGCACCCAAATCCAAGGCTTCTTACTTAGCTCCATCGGCAACAGTAAGCTCTGTGGTCCTCCACTTACAAATTATTGTACAGGAGATCATGTGCCCGGTCTAGTGATCCCTCCACATGGTAATAGCAATGAAACCAAAGAGGATGATGATTAGATTGATATCAGGTGGCTTTACATGGGCAACTCATTCGGATTCATGGTGGCCTTTTGGGGCACTTTACTTCCTATAGCACCGAACAAGGCTTGGAGGTTTGCTTACTTCTATCTCTTGGAAGACTTCAAAAACAAACAATTCAAGTGATGTCAG
This sequence comes from Santalum album, assembly GCA_034195605.1. Taxonomy (NCBI): domain Eukaryota; kingdom Viridiplantae; phylum Streptophyta; class Magnoliopsida; order Santalales; family Santalaceae; genus Santalum; species Santalum album. The sequence continues at coordinate 8,908,535 of CM067260.1, read as the reverse complement.
TAAGTCCCTACAAGTCTATTTTTTCGCTAAATGATGTAGATAGAGTAGTATATTGCATTGCAGTTTACCTTTCAACAGTTCATAGTTTTTAGAACTCACGCATTTGCACATGATAAATTACATGGATTTTCAAACTAAGTCCACAAATCTATATTACATTGTGCAATTTGCACATCGAAGTCTACTTCAGAAGGTATCTAACGTTTTGAAATCGGTATGCAATATTTGAAACACTTAGTTACCAGATAAAAGTGATTCCCCTTTATTTCTTATGTCCTATGGAACAGTGAGCATTGCTAAAATCTTTGAATCCGATCCTTAGTCCAGTTGTGGAATTCTCTGCAGGGCCTGATTCCAAGCCAGCCTTGGCATGCCTAAAGTCGTGCTGTACCTCTACTTATTTTATCTGTTTGGGTCTACCAAAGTCTCATCTCTTTTGAAGTTGCTCATATTGAAAGCTTTTCGTTCCGTAATCAGTTTTTGCTGTGTATTTCGTGTAGGTATCCTTTCCTGTATTGATAGGCTTTACTTTCATAAAAATAATAAATAAATAAATAAAAGCTAAGAGCAGCCCAGCTTCATGGACGAAAATTGTTCAACAAACAGAAAGACTAGTTGGGAGTAGGGGTGATGAACAGAGCTGTCTCTATTTAGAATTTAGAATGATGAATTGGGGAAGGACATACTCAAATTGAGCCAACTATGCTCAACTTTAGTTTACACCACTCCTTTTTCATTGTTTCTCTATCTAATCGGCTACACAAAAGAGCTATCCTCATGGCATGCCCTAAATTTATTTTCAACAATCAAACTGACCTAAAAGTTCCCTGACTCGAGCATCAGTAAATTTTTATATTCATTGTGCCACGAGGTGCTACACTAAACTTCTCATGGTTTCTTTACATCTTCTAAACCAAAAAACCAGAAACAATTCAATTAAAAAATTTAGAGTTTATCCACTTTTTCTTCGTTTCCCCCGATAAACCCACGAGCCTCGAGCCTAAACCCTAAACTAGTGACGTTGAAATAAAAAAGATTAAGGGAAAAAAATTACAAGATAGGCTTTAGCACAAATACGAACCGATCATTCTGCCAATGAGCGTGAGCTCTTCTTGCGTTTCTTCGATGATCTCTTCAAGCTTCGCACTGGCCACGCGATCGCCTGCAGGAACATCTCTCTCTCTCTCTCTCTCTGTATTCACTAACTCGGTGTTAGCGGGCTCACTGAGTTGAAGGATGATTCCACCTGACGAGAGAGAGGGAATAACTACGGTTGACTGGATGAGTAAATGTCGATGGGCTTTTTCAAACAGATGATGAGCCACGACAATCACTTGTTGTTACAAATTTTTCTTGCGGACTTGCGCTTCTGCTTTACGAAAAAGGTTGACCTTAAAATAGAATATATATAAAATCATAGTTCACAAGATAAAAGTACACACTCTAAAATGATATTGTGGTAGGTTTATTTTATTTCAATAATACAGATTATATGAGTATGAAAGAAAGTAAGACAACATATTAATTTTCATAAAATTTTATTGCGTAAAAACCTCTCGTCTAAATATTTAAAATATTTATGATTAAATTGTATTAAATTGGCTATAGGGACATGCTCAAGCAATCTGTTCCACATTAAAATTTATAACTTCTCCCAAAAGCTTACTTTCAGGTTCTAGCATCTCATTCTTGTTTCTTTTTAATAAAAAATATACACAGATTTTTGAGTTGTTTTTTGTTTAAAACCATGTACTTTTTTAGTATTTTTCTTCCGTTCTTCGTGACTTGAAATGATGAAAATGAATAAATAATATATATGCATGTAACATTTTAAAATTCATTAAAATTCCAAACAATACTCGAAAAAATGACAGAAAAAATGCCTTAAAATATGAAATTAACGTTCAAACTTATTGTCCAAAAAGAAATAGCACCGCCAACGAGCCCTTTCCTGATTATTCGAAATATTTTCTTAATCATTTTGGGTAGGAGTGCAAATGAGTCGAGTTCCAGTATTTTCAAGCTCAGTTGACAAATTTGCTATAGTCAGTCGGACTCAAGATTTGTTCTTATCCATTTTAATAAGCTCAGCAGCAGTTGAGAAACAAGTTGTTCATTCGTTTACATAGGTAAACAATCAAACACACGTTTACATAGTTCTGATCTCACAACTCTGGTTTTAAGTCCTTTTGCTCTTTTCTTCTTCAAAATGCCCGCACAACATACTCACAAGCATATCGGTGTTTTCTTTTTTGCTTTTATATACTTTATTTGCTATAATAGTAGCCGGGCCGGGATCACTTGGTGGGGTAATGCAGTAATAGGATCAAGTGGGAAGCGTTTTTAACCAAAACATTACTTCTCTTTATTTGTTATCTGAGATTCACTCGTTCGGATGTCATCTTACAAACATTACTCCTCTTTGACATGTCAATTTTTCTTCACTCACCGTCCCTGATCTCTCATGAAACTCTTTTGATCATCAAGTGTTTACTTGGCTTATTCCAGGCCTTCCTCCTTGTCTATTATCATTTGATTTATCCACTACTGAAAAGGAAGGTCCGCAATTCCCTTCAAAACACGACTCGCATTCAATCCCTTAGACTTGCTTCTAATGGGTTCAACTCTAGCATACTTGAGTGGTTGTATGATCACACTAGCAAAAAAAGAAAGAAAAAAAAACCCACGATCTTTCATCAAATGTTTTCCGAGGTACAATTGCGAAAGCCATTGGTAATCTTACTTCACTTAAAGAGCTCGACTTGCCATACAATAACCTTGAAGGGAAGATTCCAGCATCCGTTAAAGGCCTTTGCAATTTGAGTGCTAGAATTGAAGGGCAACAAACTAGTTGGATGTGTACCCAAATTTATGGGATATTTTTATTGATGCATGAAGAAAAGATTACAAAAATTATCTTTGTGTGGGAATCAAGTCTCAGGTCATTTGCCTCATCAACTGGGAGACTTGAGGAGGCTATCCTGCATCAATATTGCATCTCTTCATTTGAATGGCACCATCCTCAAAATTATAGGGTGTCTTCTAAAATTAGAAGTACTTGACGTCTCTAACAAGTCGTTGTTAGGCACTCTTTCTCAATTGCACTTTGTAAATTTGATGAGGTCGCGAGAATTCAATGTGTGAGCAAATCCCCACTTGTTCTGAATTCAACTCTAATTGGACGACTCCATTTTAACTTGAGAAAATAAATATGAGCTATACAAACACAAAAGAATCTGTTTCAACAACTTATTTCCAATGCCAGAATCTCACACCCCATTCCAACTTGGATCTCTTACCTACTCATTCTTAAGTTGTCCAACAATCACATCACGGTCGATATTCCTAATTTAACGTTCATAAACTCTATCCTCCTTGCCTCCAATAACCTTCGATCAACTTGATCTTTCACATCATTCATTCCATGGATCACTTTCTGCCTTCTTGTCTCAAAGGTTAAATAATAAGGCAACACTCCTAATGTTTCTAGATCTCTCTAAAATCCTTTTATTCGGACAGCTCCCAGATTGCTATATGAATTGGAAAAGTTTACGAGGAATAAAACTCAACAACAATAATTCTGCAGGAAAGCTACCAAGGTCAATGGGCTCCCTAGGTCAATGGGCTCCCTGACTCAATTCAAGTCTCTATAAATGCGTAAAAACAATTTTTCAGGAGACCTATCTGAATCTTTGCCCAATTTGAATTCTGTACAAGTTATGGACCTTACTGAGAATAGATTCTCCATAAGCATACCTGGAAAAATACTACAATTCTTTATTGAACTAAGAATTCCCGTCCTTCACTCAAAGAAGGTGAGTGGCACTATTCCTGTTGAACTTTGCCTCCTTAATTTCCTCCAAATTGTTGACAGGACTATTCCAAAATGCTTTGCCAACTTTCCTGCAATGATTACACCAAGACATTCAGGAGGCATAATGTTTGACATAATTTACAATAGCATACCTGCAAATTTATTGGAGACAATGTCAGTGATCAAGCGAAGGCAATGGGCAAGGATAAGGCAGTATTCTCAGTGGGCTTGCACGATAGATCTTACGCGCAACAGTTTCTCTCGAGAGATCCCAAATGAGTTTCTCCGGAGTTTCTGAGGATTAAACTCGTCCTCAAATAAACTGCAAGGAAAGATGCTGACGAGCATCGGCATCATAAATTACTGGAGTCCCTCACTGAACAAACTCTCGGGTGAAATTCCTCAAAACATAGCGAGTTTAAATTTTTTTGTGTTGGTTAAATTGCCATACAACTTTTTTTCAGGGAGAATTCTAATGGGCACCCAAATCCAAGGCTTCTTACTTAGCTTCATTGGCAACAGTGAGCTCTGTGGTCCTCCACTTACAAATTATTGTGCGGCAGATCATGTGCCCACTGATCGCTCCACATGGTAATAGCAATGAAACCAAAGAGGATGCTGACTAGATCGATATGAAGTGGCTTTACATAGGCAACTCATTCTGATTCATGGTGGCCTTTTGGGGCACTTTACTTCCTATAGCACCGAAAAAGGCTTGGAGGTTTGCTTACTTATGTCTCTTGGATGACTTCAAAAACAAACAATTATTCAAGTGATGTCAGTGAGTCCCTACAAGTCTATTTTTTTCGCTAAATGATATAGATAGAGTAGTATATTGCATTGCAATTTACCTTTTAATGGTTCATAGGTTTTAGAACTCACGCAATTGCACATGATAAATTACATGGATTTTCAAACTAAGCCCACAAATCTATATTGCACTGTGCAATTTGCACATTGAAGTGTAGTTCAGAGAGTATCTAACGTTTTGAAATCGGTATGCAATATTTGAAACACTTAGCTACCAGATAAAAGTGATTCCCCTTTCTTTCTTACGTCCTATGGAACAGTGAACATTGCTAAAATCTTTGAATCCGATCCTTAGTCCAATTGTGGTATTCTCTGCAGGGCCTGATTCCAAGCCAGCCTTGGCATGCCTAAAGTTGTGCTGTACCGCTCCTTATTTTATCTGTTTGGGTCTACCGAAGTCTCTTCTCTTTTGAAGTTGCTCATGTTGAAAGCTTTTCATTTCGTAATCAGTTTTTGCTGTGTATTTCGTGTATGTGTCCTTTCCTGTATTATAGGCTTTATTTTCATAAAAATAATAAATAAATAAATAAAAGCTAAGAGCTGCCCAGCTTCATGGAGGAAAATTGTTCAACAAACAGAAAGACCAGTTGGGAGTAGGGGTGATGAACAGAGCTGCCTCTATTTGGAAGAATGAATTGGGCATGGACATACTCAAATTGAGCCAACTACGCTCAACTTTAGTTTACACCACTCCTTTTTCATTGTTTCTCTATCTAATCGGCTACACAAAAGAGCTATTCTCATGTCATGTCCTAAATTTATTTTCAACTACCAAACTGACCTAAAAGTTCCCTGACTCGAACATCAGTAAATTTTTATATTCATTGTGCCACGAGGTGCTACACTAAACTTCTCATGGTTTCTTTACATCTTCTACACCAAAAAACCAGAAACAATTCAATTAAAAAATTTACATTTTATCTACTTTTTCTTCGTTTCCCCCAATAAACCCGCAAGCCTAAACCCTAAACCAGTGACGTTGAAATAAAAAAGATTAAGGAAAAAAAATTACAAGATAGGCTTTAGCATAAATACGAACCGATCATTCTGCCAATGAGCGTGAGCTCTTCTTGTGTTTCTTCGATGAGCTCTTCAATCTTCGCAATGGCCGCGCGATCGCCTGCAGGAACATCTCTCTCTCTCTCTCTCTCTCTGTATTCACTAACTCGGTGTTAGCGGGCTCACTGAGTTGAAGGATGATTCCACCTGGCGAGAGAGAGGGAATAACTACTGTTGACTGGATGAGTAAATGTCGATGGGCTTTTTCAAACAGATGATGGGCCACGACAATCACTTGTTGGTTACAAATTTTTCTTGTGGGCTTGGGCTTCTGCTTTACGAAAAAGGTTGAGCTTAAAATAAAATATATATAAAATTATATTTCACAAGAGAAAAGTGCACACTGTGAAATGACATTGTCGTAGGTTTATTTTGTAAATTTTAATAATATAGATTATATGAGCAAGACAACATATTAATTTTCATAAAATTTTGTCGCATAAAGACCTCTGGTCTAAATATTTAAAATATTTATGATTAAATTGTATTAAATTGACTATTGGGACATACTCAAGCATTCTGTTCCACTTTAAAATTTATAGCTTCTCCCAAAAGCTTACTTTCAGCTTCTAGCATTTCATTCTTGTTTCTTTTTCCATTTTTCTTTGCTTTTTTAAAAATTTGTTAAGTCGCCTTTGCCCTTATTACGTTTGCCAAATATCCAAATTAGAATATTTTGCCATTACAACCTTGCACGGCAAGCACTGATGTGATTCTGGTGATGAAAGAACATTCTCGGAATTTGCTGCATAGTGGGTTCGCAGGATTTCGAGCATTTCTTGTATATAAGATGTGTCCATATTAAATTAACTAGTGACCAATAAACCAAACAGTCAAGAACCTAGAAAGTTACATATGAGTAAGAATATGGTCTTTTTGGTCATTTTCATCATCAAAAAGCCCTTTTTATAATAATTTATTAACAAACATAAATTATCTAGTAGCTCTTTACATATTTAGCGCCCTACACAACTTATTTTTGAACTCTCTCAAAAGCTCTATCGATAAAAGCTTAAGTTAAGTTGGCCTGAAAATTAACAAATCGTAGAAAGTATTCCCCTGGTGTGCTTGAAACTCATTAAAAAGAACCTTGTTTTCCTGGGTTGCATTAATACACAATGATGTCATAATATGAAATCTAAAGTCTATTTTCTTTTCAACAAATCGAGGCCTTCAAAGATGCTAAAGATATTACTTTTATAAGAATTTAATAAGCGTTGGGTCACTGCCCCAGTTGGATTTTTGGGGAGAAAAAAAAAATAGTATAGGTAAAAAAAGAAAAAAGAAAAAAAGGGTAAATAGAAGGTAAATGTTGATGACCCCCTCCCAAAATCCACTCATTACTGCACCACCTCTCTCATTACAACTACCCAAAAACCAAAAACGCTGCACTACTGGATTTGAAACCAACGAAGGTCGGCATCGAACAACGGCATCTTTTCACGAGTTTTGTACATTCTCACCTCCTCAAACTCCAGTTGCTTTTTGTGGTTCTATATATCCTTTCACTCCTTGTGCTAAGTTAAATTACTCTTTAAAACTCACAATTTTGTAACCTAGGTTTCCAAATTCCTCATTTTTTGGCCATTTCATAAGGATAAACTTATTTGACTTGCTTGATTTTATCCTAATGATTTTTCAGAACCACAATTGGTGACACTTGACAATCAGCTTGACACATTTATTTTGTATGTTAGCAGCAATAGTGATTTTCAAGACCCAGCAAGTGTTGGAGAACTTGTTCAAAAGATGGTTAGAAGAAAAAAAAATACATCATGTACCCGCTTGTTTATTCATTGGTGACTTTGACTCTTATTTTTCCAATGTCTACTGCTTTAGTTGAGAGATCATTTTCTGCAATGAATTATGTATAAAATCGTTTGCGTAATCAAATGGGTGATTAGTGGCTGAACGATAATTTGGTCACTTTTATTGAAAAGGATGTATTCAACACTATTGATAAAGAGAAAATTATGCGACGATTCCAAACAATGAAGATTTGCATGGCCAATTATTGAAGATACCGATGGAATAGTAGTAAAGCTTTTTGTTATTAATTTCTAATGTATTGCATAATTTCCTTTTAATGTATTAACAATATGATATTAGTTGTTATGATGACTTTTCTATTAAACTTTTATTTTTATTTCACTTTAAGTTGAAATTTGATAGTAATTTTTCTGCCCCACTTGAAGTTGGATCCTGGCTCTGCTAGTGGGTACAAACTTTGAGTTGGTGTTACACCGGCCCTCACAAGTAGTGATAAAATTTAATTACTAAATTTTATTTTATTTCTACATGTATTATATCGATTAGACAAACATTATTTTTTTCCTTAGTGTCAGAGAAAAAAAAAAGAAAGAAGAAAAATCTGAATTACTCACGATGTGAAATTTAATGCAAAGACCAAAATTAATAAAAGAAGAAAGGGAAAATAATAATTTGGTAGAAAGCGGAAATAAACTTATTCCATACTACCCAATGGTTCTCAAACACGTTCGCACATCAGCTACGATGCGTTAATTATGTAATCATAACAAATTACCATCATTTTAGTGATATCATTTAATCGAAAACATAAGATAATTTTTGAGAGTACATAAGATAGTCTGGCTCTTTGATGTACAGACAAAAGTAGAGAACGAAGTTTTGAAGAAACCTAAGGCAAACGTTGTCATTTGTTTTGGAAGTGCATTTATTATTATGAGAAACCAAACTCTACTTTGAATTTCAAAGAGCAAATAACGCAACTTTTAACAAGAAATTATTATTTGAACTCCACTTTCGAGAAAACTGGACAACAAAGGCAGCTGGGCAATGATCCCACTCCATTTCCACCTCTGCCACGTGAATTACAATTCCTCCCTCAACGACAACCAAAATTTTAAAATCTTATGCATATATAATTTCATAAAAATACTTAAACAGCAATTCATTGTTTTTCCCCAGCTTATCAACTTTGAAGGATTTCCAGATGAATGGTACTATTAAGATGAAGCGAAGAAAGAAGACTAAGAAGAAACAACGGGAGCTATTTGGTGGGCTGCTACCCTTTTGCGGCAGGCATCGAAGGGGACGGCGATTGTCCCAACCCTTGCATTCCCATAAACATATCTTCTGACAATACCTTGGAAGGAGAATATGCTCCTTATCATTGCCGTCATCTCGTCATCATCTTTATTGTCTATGCTTTTGGACTTGCTTTTCCCTTTGGCGGCCTCCCCCCCTCCCCCGATTACCGGGGTGGTCAGGGAGCGAGCGCTACCTGTGGAGGCCGATGAATTGAAGGTGGAGGCATCGGGTCAAAGGAACAAGGTTCCACTGGCGCGGTGGCACTGGAGATCTTGAGTCGGCCAGAGCTGCTGGCAAGGGCAGTCCCGGTGGCTGGGAGGGGGTGGGAGTGGTGGCCTGTGTCGGCCACGATGAACATGTTGGGATCCAACGGGCTATGCTCCACTTGCTTTATTGCTGCATCTAAAGTAGTTTCTGTGCAAACACCCCAAAAGAAAAAAAAAAAAAAAAAAAAAAAAAAAACCAAGAGACAGACTCTCTGAGTTTTAAAAATACTATTTACAATCATTTGATTATGGACGAACTGCTCCTTTGCATTTGCAATCGTGTTTCCATCAGTTGCGTGAGCCTTTGCATGTTAGATCCTAGGTCTTCTAACTTTTGATCCACCTGAAGAGCGTTCTCTTCAAGCCTTCGAAGGTGCTTGCTAGGATGAGGCTCGTTAGGTGACAATTCCAGCATTCACTAAAATTCTTCGGAATTAGGTTCCTCATGTGGCACTTGTTCCCGTTCGGGATTAGTTTCACCACCACAGATGTCATGATGGGGTTTTGCCTTGAAATTCCTTTGGCTCGTGGCTCTAGGCCGTTCCACTTGATTTGAGGAACCTTCCACTCAAGAATTAGGGGAAGCACCATCCCTATGGATGGTGGTTGAAACCTGTCATTGCCTTTATTGTGCATACACCTTATTGTTAGCAGGTTCAAATAGATTTTGTCAAATGGCTATAGGCCCTTGAGGGAGTGTTCCTTGGAAAGTTTATTCTTTTGTTTATTGTTCGGAAGATCGTCAATTGTTAATTTGGGAGTGTTAGTGTTGCCCCTAGCCTCATGCCCAACCTTAATTGTGTGCACTTCCTCAACATTTTTAGCTAGTGCTACCACAATCGAGGTTATATTGTAGGTTAGAGTAGGCATAGTCTCATTGACCTTTGCTTCCTTGTCTTTCTTATTCGGGGATAACAAGTTAGAGGAGTCGGGCTCAAGGAATGTCCTACGAGCTTTCTCCCTAGGGTCATCCCCTCTGATGGCAATTTGGGGAAAGCTTGGAGGTCGTTCAACGACACAAGCAACCCTCCCCACTTCTTTTCTTTGTCTCCTTGTGGTTCGAATATTAGTGCAGCTATTAAATGCCCCCAATGCTGGCCGCTGGGGTTATTTGGTAGGTGGTAGCTAGCACTATTATTTGCTTTCACATGCCTATCAGTTTCAAAAGGCTCTCGTTGTGAGACTTGCTGCTTACTCTTTCCCACGTTCCTTGGACTTAGTTGGGTTAACTTAGCAACCATTAACTTAAGGTTGCACCTAACCTCAATCTTGACTCCTCTAGAGTGGGGCTCTATGGTTGGCTCAGATTTTGACAGGAGCTTGCCGAATGTCCCAAATCTAAAGCCTCATCTGGGTGATCCCAAACTATTATAAGCAGATCTCTCCTCTTCAATAGTAAGCCTTCCCCTAAGTTAACTTTTACCATTAGCTAGAGGAGGGACAGTAGAGTGCTTGTCTGCATGATAGTTGTTATGGATGGTTTGGCCACCCTATGTTCTTTTAGGCCTCCGAGAACCCGGAATTGGTTGTAAGTGGGCCCCAAGTGACCTACGCTATATGTAGCCCTTCTCGCCTTTGAGGAGAAGTGCTTCCCTATCATTGTTGTTAGTGTGGCCTAAGCGTCAACCATGGTAGGCTTATCGCCTTGTTGTATACTCTTCATTAGTTGGTTCACTAGGTCGTGAGCCATAACCGTAGTCTTCAAACTAGTCGGGCTCACATGATGTGTAATAGCCTTCGAGATTGTTATCTTGATAACACAAGGAAAGGGCGTGTATCCGTTGCATGAGATCATTTGTTCAATCCAAATATTAAACTTGCTTAATTAAATATGAACATGGGGTTCAACTCATGAAGAGGGTTGGACCGCAGGTCCAGAATGAACATGGGATTTGAATCGAGAATATGCTAGTGGAGTGGATCATTGATTCAGAGTGAACGCGAGGTTCGAGTGAAGTTGAATCATGGATTCAAATTAGGAAGACTCCATAGGGGTGAGATGTGGGCCATAGGTTTGAATTAGAAGAACCCCATAGGGGTGAGAGGTGAACCATAGGCTCAAATTAAGAAACATTCTCTAGCTCGAATAGGTTATTCAAATTCGGGGAGTTGCTTCTTCGAACCCTATGGTTCGAATTAGGATAGAACTCCAAAAGATGAACTATAAGTATGAGATGAACCATGAGTTCAAATTACAAGATGGTTTTTCCAATTCGAAAAGGTGATTCGAATTAGGAGGAATTTTTTTGTGATTCAAAGTAGAGGAAATGGATCGGGATGGTTTTATGTGATTTGAACTGAGGTTCGAATCTGTTGAGTTTTTCGGTGATTCAAAGTGGCTGTTCGAATCAGGATGAATTTTTATGCGATTCGAACGAAAAGTTTGAATCAAGAGGGTTGTTTATGAGATGTTCGAATCAAGAGGGTTTTTTTGTGCAATTCAAATCAGAGGTTCAAATCGGAAGGGTTTTTTTAATACAATTCAAACTGCAGGCTCAAATCAAGATAGGTTTCCTTGCAATCCGAACTAGAGGTTCGAATTAGGACTGTTTTTATGTGATTTTGAGCTAGAGGTTTGTATCATGATGGTTTTTTATGCGATTCAAATTGAAGGTTCGAATCAGGAGGGTCTTATCTCATTTGAATAGGGGTTTCGAATTTTGGTTTTTCTTTTTTCTTGATTCAAACTAGTAGTTCGAATTAAGTTAAATTTTTTCGATCCAAACCTGGAGTTCAAATTGGGTGGGCTTTTCTCGATTCGAACAAGTGGTTTGAATCAAGTTGAAATTTTTTTATTCGAATAGGAGGTTTTAATTAAGTGAACTTTTCCCCTAATTTAAAAAGAAGATTTGAATTAGGTGGAATTTTCTCGAATTTGATTCGTACGAGGATTTTGAATCAAGAGGGTTTTCCATAGTACTCGTGATCTAAATTAGAAAAAACTCCAGAAAAAAACCTCTAAGGAGCTCAGGCTCACAACATCCTAAATGGCGATGATTGTTTACGTCCATTGCCATAGGCATGTAATACCTTTGATTAAGATGTCATGATGAATGTTAATGGAGCAAGTGGCTCCATTCACAGAATGGGTCATAGACTTAGATTTGGAAAAGATGAAGAAAGGGATGAAGATGAAAGGAATAGAAGAATAAGAAAAAGAGGAAGAAGAAGCCCTTTGGCTTGAAAAGGGTCGAATCCATAGGGTTTCTTACATATCTCAATAGTAAAATCAGACCCATGTAGTTTTGGGCATTGGTAGAGCAGACCTCACCTTGCCATTGGCATTGTTGGTGATTCGATGGAGGAGGAAATGGAGTAAACTTGGTTTTTCTCTCTTCTCTCCCTCGTGTTTGCAACCTACCTTTATAAAAGATCCCCCTTTGCGAAACTCTAGAGTTTTGCTTAAATAGGAGCAGGGAAGGATGCAACGCATCATCCTTTCCTATTAGAGGAGGGAAAGAGGGAAACCTTAAAAAGCATGATAACTCACGGGTCGGGGACCCAAAAGGCTTCCCAAGAAGGGATTGAGTCATAGGCTCAAAAAAAGTGGGTCAAAGGCCTAAATAGAAAGGTATCCCCTTTGGGATTGGGCTATAAGCATGGAAATGGGGTAGTCCGCCACTGACTTGGTTAATGAATGCTTGGAAGCGAGTTTATTTGATAAAAATGTCAATTTCCTTCCAAGGGAACAAAAGCTACATCAACAGCACGTTTATCTACCCAGTGAAAATTGGTCAGGACTTTATTTGAAATGGTGAAAAGTGTTGGTTAAAACCTTTATTTTGCAAATGCTTCATTCTCCCAACATTTGTGAAACTAAGTTTAGGAGCTAAAACTAAATTTGGCAGCCAAATATGCCATGTGAGCGAATTTGTACAAAACTATGCGATAAGTCAAGTTCCTTTCAATTGTTATTTTTATGGGTTTAGATCAATTTAAGTGTTATTGACTATATCTTATCAAACACACCTAATATTACAAGAATAATTAGTTCACTTGTATTCTTGAAACTCCTAATATATTTATTTTGGGTTTGTTTTAAAACTCTTGGTTGATTTTTGTTGGAGTTATATTTATGTTTATTTAGATTATAGAACTCTATTTTGCAATATGGGTGATTCAATTTCACTTGAATATTACATTATTTATTCTATGGCTTGTACCATATGTAGAATATATGAGGAGATTGTTGAGGACAGAACATATCTCAATAATATATTCTATATGAGCTACATAAATATGGATTGGATTTAGTGGGCCTTACGAGTTAGAACTCATTAACCTTATATGCTATATATACTAATTAGTTGTATAGGTATTTCAAACTAAATATTTAGAGCTATTCGGTTGGCGAAATCTCACATTGCCACCCTACATCACATTCCTCGGATTGTGATGCTTAGGAATGTGATGCTCGCAATGTGACATTCTTCCATTTGGTATACTTAGTCATAATGTGACATTATTATGTTTGATATAAACAATTGGATTTAAGAAATGTTAAAGTTTTCCATCAATACACTTATAAAAAAAATATAATATCTATAACATAAAATATAGCAAACTATTTACCCAATAAAAAATATTTATTTTAAAATAAATGCTAAAATAAAATTTTTGCCTATTTTTTAGTTTTAAAGGATGAAGATTTTAGTTCAAACATTTACTAACTAAAAATACAATTTATATAATATAATAATAAATTTTTAAAAAACAGTACTATCAACTCTTTCTCATGAATAATATATTTATTTACTATTGTTATTGTTATTATTATCATTATCATTATTATTACTATTACTTTAAATTATATGAGCTATACTTAAATGAGAATTTTGTCAATTTGTCCATTTATGATGGTAACTTCAACATTCTATTTCATGTGCACGTTTGGAATCTCACATTCTCCTTCTCAACTCAGGAATGCCAAGCTCCCCCTCCCACCCCCTCCTCTTTTCAAGAATCTGAGATTTCATGAATATGACATTTTAGGATTCTCACATTTTAGCGTTCAAACACTAGAACGTGACATTCCCTAATCAATTTCTCGAACTAAACGGGCCCCTAAGGTGTAATATTTTAAGGAGTTGCTTAACTCTAAATAATCTTAATATCTTAATATTAAGAAACAAGCGGAATCAACCAAATCAAGAAGGGAAAGCGGTAAAAAATTAACAACATGAAAGAAAGCAAATAAGCTGTCGGATCTCTTTTGTATGAGTAGAGTTTAAAGGCAAAGGCTCTGCGATTGTAGAAACGGATATATTAATAAATATGGGGAATATTCTAATGCTGGGATTTAGAAAGCTACTGCTCTCATAAAAGATGAGAAGGCTCAGGCTTGATCCGTTTCACTATATGCCCATCTAAAAGGAAATCGATAAAGGAAACTCGAAGTGTACTTACAAGATGATTTAAAATGTTGGGATTCGAGGGCAATCAAGCCGTACAAGAACGAGAAGACCCAGGGTCAATCCCTCTTTTTGTTATGCTCGTTAAAGTAAAATAAAAACAGATCAAATATAGTAAATATAGTAAATATTCTAATTTCATTCCTTCATAAATGATCTCATGTGTGGTCATTTGAAGGTCATGAGTTTAAGCCACTATAAGTTTTTTACTAACCATCTTAAATTTAAAATATCTGGAGACAACATATTTCTTAGATCCGGCTTCTTTCATGTCGTATTTTTTTTGAAGTCCTTCCCAGAGGTCTTTAGCGGTGTTGGATCCTTGGCAGTAGTAGTCGTAGAGTTCGTCACTAAGTCCGTCGAGGATATAGTTGCAACACATGTAATCAGTTTGATCTCACTCAGCATGTGCTTTGGAGCTCTTATCGATAGCCTTCTTGTTGACTTTAGGTTGTTCAGTGGTGAGGGCAATAACTATCTTCATCACATTGTTTAGTATTGCATCTTTGGCCTCCATCTCTTGAAGTGCACATCATTGAATTGGGACATTTAGTTTTGAATGCTCGGTGGAGGAACAACTGTGGCGATGACTTCAAACTCCATCGATTATTTAAGAATCGGAGATTAAGTCATCTCGTCTAATTTTCGATGGAATCAGGAACGATTGCCACAAACAATCTTTCAATTTGTCAAAATTGATGAATTATCACTCATTGTACAGATTCTAAAAATTGAGAGATAAAACAGAAAACTAATAAATTAATCGGACAGCATACAAGCGAACCAAGTTACTCTTTTTAGATGATTCGTGCCTATTGCGGGTAAACTGGAATAACAGTATCTCTGATTTGTTGTCCCATGATGCAAAGACCGAAAGTTATGATGGAGACAAGAGAGGTGAAATTTCCCTTGGATATAATATTTATGTTTCCTAGTTTGAAAATTGAAGGTGCGAGGAGCAAGAAAAGCCAAAAAGAGGAAAGTACTTGGAGCTCAACGAGTAGATTTTTTTTATTTTCTAATTTTCTTTTTTAATAATTTGTTATTATTTGGATTTTTAAAATTGAATAATAATCTAATTTTAAGGATAAAATTGAAAATAAAGTAAAATAAAATCAAGACTCATTTTATTGACTAAAGTGGGATAAGTCTAATTGGACATTTGACTCAAAATTAAATAAAATAAATATTAAACAATGCTTGAAATGTTCCAAATTATGGTCCTGAGTGTACCGGACGAAATCGAGTGCTCGTATTGAGTGGCAAAGTAAACGATGGGGAAAGTTTGATAGCATAGGAAAAGTTGTAGCAAAAAATGAAAATGGCTGGAATCTACTGTTCTTCAATTTATAGTTTTTAAAACTAACAGAATTCGCATGAATTATGTAGCTTTTCAAATCGAGTCCACATATCAATATTGCACATTGAAGCGTGCCTCGGAAAATGCTATTCAGATGGAAAAAATGGAGTTTAAAATGTTTCGTAGATTTCCTATTAAGCCAAGTATTCATTAATTAAGCCTTCTTATGAAAATTCTAACCGTATAGATTGAATGAATATAAAAATAAAAAAATAAAAAATTGAGAACATGTTAATTTTCATGTAGCTTGGTGATATACTCTCATCAAAGTAGTGAAATATCAAAAGATTTAAATTGTTATAATTGTCAGCACATAGATATATAGTTTGCATGATGTTGTCAAACTCTATTACATGACACAATTAATATTTTGCATGTTGTCAAACTTTGTTGCCTACTATTAACTATTTATTAGGAAAGGATATGTTTTGAGATTTATTTTGCAGAATATTTCTACAAAATAAGAATATGTAGTTGTATAACAGTCGAGGGACTGTTTTTGGGAAAGAACATTCCGTTAAATCATTGGAGAAACAATGAAGATTCTTTCAACAGAAGATTTTGGACTAAAAGAGTCGTTGGAGCAAATCAAGAGTGAGAGAATATTTCCTTTTTATAGGGTAAATCTATGAGCCTCGTGTTTCAATTATATTTTATATTTGGAGTGTTTTTCTAAATCAAATTAAAGCCGACAAATATTTCTTTAACTTCCAATATCTTATTGATTTCCTCGTCCAACAAATCAAGGGTTTTTATATTGAAAATATTTTCTTAATATCTTTTCTTGGCGAGTAATCGTTGGAAGGAAACATATATTTTTTGTTGGGATACCTGGATCAACTTGGGCGTTGATAAACACGGATTTGAGAGAAAAACAACCTCTATTACTCACAAGAATAGATTACACGAGTATTTACAAAACTCATAAAAAAACTCTCAAACTCTCACAATCACTCTTGTCTTGGTGATTTTCAGGATGATATCCAACTGAGGTACCTGGATCAACTTGGGCGTTGATAAACACGGATTTGAGAGAAAAACAACCTCTATTACTCACAAGAATAGATTACACGAGTATTTACAAAACTCATAGAAAAACTCTCAAACTCTCACAATCACTCTTGTCTTGGTGATTTTCAGGATGATATCCAACTGAGGTATCCACCTCTATTTATAGAGGATTTTGGGACTCTTCCACCGGTGTGAACAAGGAAGCTTCCTTCTTCAACAATGGTGGGCTGGACGGTGGGCTGCTTCAACAATGGTGGCTGGTTGGTGGGCTGCTTCAACAATGGTGGCTGGACTTCTTCAATTCTCCCCCTCCAGCCATATCCGAAAACATCCCAGTTATGTCTCTGCATAACTCTAACTTCTCTCGAGTCACCACCTTCGTCAACATGTCCGCAGGATTCTCCTTTGTATGGATCTTCACTAGTCTCAACAGTGATTGATCTATAACCTCGCGTATCCAATGATAGCGAATATCAATATGTTTTGTACGAGAATGGTACATGGAGTTCTTGCTCAAATCTAGAGCACTCTGACTGTCACAATGTACCTTGTACTCCTTTTGCTTGATTCCAAATTCTTGGAGATAACGCTTTAACCACAACATCTCTTTTCCAGCTTCTGCGGCAGCAATGTATTCTGCTTCGGTTGTGGATAAAGCAACACACTTTTGTAGTCTTGACTGCCATGAAACAGCTCCCCCTGCAAAAGTGTAAATGAACCCTGAAGTAGATTTCCTACTATCAAGATCTCTGGCCATATCTGCATCAGTACAGCCTTCCAAGATTGGATCAGCTTCCCCGTAACAAAGACATATCTTCGTTGTACCCTTAAGGTACCTGAGAATCCATTTTACCGCCTCCCAATGCTCTTTCCCGGGGTTAGAGAGAAAACGACTCACCGTTCCCACTGCGTGAGCAATATCGGGCCTCGTACACACCATAGCATACATCAAACTTCCAACTGCTGAAGAATATGGTACTGACGACATCTCCCCAATCTCTTCCTTGGATGAGGGACAGGAACTCTTGCTCAGCTTGTAATGGTTGGCTAATGGAATGCTAACTGGTTTCGCATTGTTCATATTGAATCGTGCAAGCACTCGTTCAATATACTTCTCCTGAGATAGCCATAACCTCCGGTTCTTCCTGTCTCGGGTGATCTGCATTCCCAATATTTGTTGAGTCGCTCCTAAGTCTTTCATGTCAAAAGACTTAGAAAGTTCCTTCTTCAGCTGGTTGATCTTCGTTACGTCTTTCCCCACGATTAGAATATCGTCTACATATAGTAGAAGAGCAACGAAATTTCCATCAGAAAACTTCTGAATGTAGACACACTCGTCTGCTGCAGTTTTCTTGTACCCTTGACTCGCCATGCAAGAGTCGAACTTCTTGTACCACTGCCTAGGTGCCTGCTTCAGACCGTACAAGCTTTTCTTCAGCTTGCAAACGAGGTTATTACCTGAAACCTCAAAACCTTCTGGCTGCTCCGTGTAGATTTCTTCTTCTAAATCTCCATGAAGAAAAGCTGTCTTCACATCCATTTGTTCAAGCTCCAAGTTCATACTTGCGACCAATCCAAGTATGACTCTAATTGAAGTCATTTTGACTACTGGTGAAAATATCTCGTCAAAGTCAATCCCCTTCTTCTGTTGGAATCCTTTGACTACAAGCCGTGCTTTGTATTTCACCACTTTTCCACTGTTATCCTTTTTCAGCTTGAACACCCATTTGTTTTTCAGTGCCTTCTTCCCTCGTGGAAGTTCTACGATCTCATAAGTCTGATTTTTCTGCAGGGATTCCATCTCGTCCTGCATTGCGAGCAACCACTTTTCTTTGTCCTTATGAGATAATGCTTCATGGAAACTCTCTGGTTCTCCATCTTCAGTAAGTAGAAGGTACTCAGATTCTGGATATCTTCTTGATGGAATCTGACCTCGTTCAGATCTACGAACTTTTGGAACAATCTGAGGAGAACTACCATCATCTTGGCCTTGTGATGGTTCTGGAACGTCTGGCAGCTGGGGTTGTGGCTCCCCCTGCTCAGCACCGTCATCTTCCTCATTGTCTTCTACTTCTGGCATTTCTTCTGGCACTGTATCATCATTTCTCACGAATGATTCCGATGTTGCCTCTGGCACCTGAGGAGCAACGTTCAACTTCCGAGATATTGTGGGCTTTTCAATATCTTCTATTGTCTGGTTTTCATGGAACACCACGTCCCTACTTCTGATCACCTTTTTCTCCTTTGGATCCCATAATCTGTTTCCAAACTCTTCATCTCCATAGCCTATGAATATGCATGGAGTGGTCCTTGCATCCAGCTTCTGCCTGAGCTCTTTGGATACATGTGCGTACGCTAAACACCCAAATACTCTCAAGTGGGAGTATGATGGATCCTTTCCAGACCAAATTTCCTCCGGAACTTCAAAATCTAATGGTACTGATGGAGATCGGTTGATCAAGTAACAGGCGGCTCTGACTGCTTCTCCCCAGAATGGCTTTGGCAGCTTAGCCATACTGAGCATGCTCCGAACACGTTCCATGATTGTTCGGTTCATTCTTTCAGCTATACCGTTGTGTTGAGGGGTGCGTGGGACCGTCTTCTCATGTCGGATGCCATATGATCTGCAATAGGCATCGAACTGTCTGGAAGAGTATTCACCTCCATTGTCGGATCGAAGACGCTTCAACTTCTTTC
This sequence comes from Santalum album, assembly GCA_034195605.1. NCBI lineage: Eukaryota > Viridiplantae > Streptophyta > Magnoliopsida > Santalales > Santalaceae > Santalum > Santalum album. Next base: position 8,889,035 of record CM067260.1, on the reverse strand, counting down.
CTGTCTCACGTTCTACCATGACATGGAACAGTTTGAAGTAATCAAATACCTGGTCCTTCGTCCGCAAAAAATACACCCACACCTTTCGAGAAGCATCATCGATGAACGTCAGAAAGTATCGGTTGCCCCCGAGTGATTCAACCTCCAAGGGACCGCAAACATCAGAGTGTACCAGACTGAGCAACTCTGATCTACTCGTTGAAGAGGAATTAAACGAGACTCTATGCTGCTTACCAAACAAACAATGATTGCAAGGATCTAGTGCAGCGTCCTTGTCTACATTGATAAGCTTCTTCTTTATTAGGGTAGACAGCCCTTTCTCACTCATGTGGCCGAGTCTCTGGTGCCATAAATTTTGTGAAGCCTCTTTTTCTGCAACGTTGAGGCTGTCTGTACAAATCTTCACATGAGTCTTGTATAGCGTGCCACAAATATGTCCTCGAGCGACTGTCATAGCGCCTCTTGACAATTTCCATGTGCCTCTACTGAAATGACTATCATAGCCCTCTTTGTCGAGAGCTATACCAGAAAGTAGATTCAGCCGAAGATCTGGCACATGGCGGACATCCTTCAGAGTAATTGTGCTTCTAGAACTTGTCTTTATTTGGACATCACCAATTCCGACAATCCCAGCGGAACTGGAATTTCCCATTTTCACAGCTCCAAAGTCACCGACTTTGTATGTTGTGAAGTATTCCTTGTATGGAGTCACGTGGTAGGACGCTGCAGTATCTACCACCCAATCCGTGTCTTCTCGTGAGACGTGAAGGCATGTCTCATCTTGGGTTGAACAATAAGCTACATCACTAGAGATAGTAACTAATGTTTCTCCACCCTTGTTCTTCGGCTGTGAACTGCTTTGGCCTTGTTCCTCTTTCCATTTGTAGCAGTTCTTTTTCATATGCCCCTCTATTCCACAATGATGGCACTTATATGTTGGTTTTCTGCCATCAGTGGACCTGCTCCTGCTCTTGCTTCTGCCTCTCCATTTGCTTTTGCTACTCTTTTGTTGCCTCCCCCTGTTTTCTGTGACAAGGGCATGGGTCTGATCTGTGCCCATGTCCTTTCTCCTTGCTTCTTCACTGAAAAGGGCATCTTTGACCATTGACATGGTAAGTTTGCCATTAGGGGCTGAGTTGCTGAGTGATACGACCAGCGTTTCCCAACTATCGGGAAGGGAACTGAGTAGTAGCAACGACTGAACGTCATCGCCAAGCGGCATCTCTACAGACGACAACTGGTTGACCAAGCTCTGGAACTCACTGGTATGCTCGGCAACTGAAGTTCCACTTTTAAGCTTCATGTTGACTAAACGCCTCATCAAAAAAGCTTTATTCCGAGCGGTCTTGGCTTGGTACATGTCCTCCAGCTTCTTCCAGAGGGCATATGCGTTTGTCTCTTGTGCAACATGGTGGAAGACACTATGATCAATCCATTGACGGATCTGACCAATAGTTTTTCGGTTTGATTTCTTCCACTCTAACTCTTTGGCGGGATCAGGATTTGTACCTTTCATTTCGATGGGATCAAACAAATCCTTACAGCTGAGGAAATCTTCCATCCGAGGTTTCCACAGCGTGTAGTTGGTGGCAGTAAGCATAATCATGGCTCCGGAAGATGATGTTGACTCTTCTGTGGACATTATCACCTTACAAATATCTTTTCAACACTATCGAAGTTGAATCTTGAAAAATGGAGCCCGCCGTTGCGTCCGGAACGGTCGAAAAAGGTGGAATAGACACTACAGGGCCAAAATTCCACTATTGGGGCAAAACTGTAGTTTTGAAAAACTTGAGGGGTCAATTTGCAATTTTCAGAAATACTGCAAATTACGGCTGTGAACAGTATTTCCGAAGGATCTCCCGTGAACAGTGTCGTCTTCTCCGGCAGATCTCCGGTGAACAGTGTCGTCTTCTCCGGAAGACTCCGGTAAACAGTGTCGTCTTCTCCGGCAGTTTCCGGCGACAGTTGTCTTCTCTGGCAAAGTTGACCAAACTTTAACCGAGATTTCTGGGCTTGTTTGAACTCCGATTAGGTCGCCGTTTGGTGCGTTGGACTCAGTTCGACGAGACAAATCCAATGGTGCACTCAGAATTTGATTTTGAGTAAAACTCAAAAAAAACCCAAATTCGGCCGGTCACCTAAAAACTCAATCAACGCCACTAACCAGGCTCTGATACCACTTGTTGGGATACCTGGATCAACTTGGGCGTTGATAAACACGGATTTGAGAGAAAAACAACCTCTATTACTCACAAGAATAGATTACACGAGTATTTACAAAACTCATAAAAAAACTCTCAAACTCTCACAATCACTCTTGTCTTGATATCCAACTGAGGTATCCACCTCTATTTATAGAGGATTTTGGGACTCTTCCACCGGTGTGAACAAGGAAGCTTTCTTCTTCAACAATGGTGGGCTGGACGGTGGGCTGCTTCAACAATGGTGGCTGGTTGGTGGGCTGCTTCAACAATGGTGGCTGAACTTCTTCATTTTTCTCACCTAGTTGTTTGAGACAAACGTTTTCTCTAGCCTAGCACGAATGAAAAACTCCTAGCAAAATTCTCCTTTGACTGAGCTCAACTTGTTAGTAAATTTTCTCAAGGAGATCTGGTTTTTGATTGATATGCAAAATTCTCATTCCTGTGTTGGTGTGATTGTTTTTTTGCAGACCCTAATTGTTTTGATCTAAACAAGCAATTGTCTTTTAATCTTTATGATCAAATTTGTGCTCCATAGCTTGATATATAATTGGCACTTGGGTATTAGTTTCCAGTGTATTGCATTTCTAGTTATTGTGTTTACAGGCTTTCATGACCTCTTGACCTCTTGGTATTGGAGATAAGAGAGGATCAACTTGCAAGTTGACTTGCTTGTAAAAGGTTTCACGATCTCTTGACTTTGGAGATAAGAGGGTTAGCTTACACGAGTAGTTACTATTGGAAGAGAGGAGTAAACAATGGTTGGGTGAACTCTACCAATCTATGTTCCTTTATTTTTTTTTGCATATACAGTAGTTTGCAAAGTTGGTAAACAATCTCTGCAAACTTTTATGGACCTTACTATTTGCTTCCTTTATAAGATTAAGGTTTTGTTTTTTAAGATACACCTATTCCCCTCTCCCCCCCCCCCCCCCCCCCCTCTATGTGTCTGTTGGTAATTATTTTGAATTTTTCACCGTTTAGATGTTAGGTGTGTGCTAAGACAAATTACATGAAAATTGGCCTGTCATCCCTTTTTTTTTTTTCCTATTTTTTCAATCTGTACAATTATAATTTTCAAATTAGTGTCTAAATAACGTGTGCTTGCCTCTTTCATAAATAAAAAATCTAGAGAACTACATAAACTCCATTTTTCCTATCTAGATATGCATATTTGAATAACTTCAGCTAATCGATATTTTCAAGGGTCTCTTTTCTATCTTTTGTTGCTTTTCTCTTATCCGCATGCGCATTTCTAAAATCTTATAGAGTTTGCTTCTTAATTAGTTGTGTTGGGCTGTTCTATGGAGGGTCTGACTTCTAGTTGGAGGGATCTCTCGATCTTCTGTGTAGGGCACTTTCTCCCTTCTGCATGGTGCTGCCGAAGTCTCCCTTTTTCTCGCTTCTCTCTTTACCCTTGATCTTTTGCACGTATGCACATTTCTAAATTCTTTTCATTTTTTGCCTTTTTTTTTTCTTTAAGAAAACGTAAATCTTTTCTATTTTGTATTTGACTTGAGATTGAAAAAACAATCTTCATCATTTAGGGTCGGAAAACCTTTCTACAATACGCGGAAGTATTCTGATCATTTATATTTATCATTTTGCAAATAGCAATGCCTTTAAAAGTTTTACTCCACACAATTTTAACGAGTATAAAAACTTGAATGACATTTTCGTGTACGCATAACGAGCATTCATCGACAAGTTGTACGGTTCATTTTCTACCCGAGTACAAAGTAACCCAATTGATGAAAGAAGTAAAAGAAAGTCTCTAATATTGAACCATCCAGGTCGTTAAAAGGAGTAGGACGAATATCAACGGGGAACCTGACGAAGATATGGGGCACTAATTCAGAGCAGCATCAATCGACCCGTAAACCGAAAGAAGAAAATTCCACGAAGATTGACTGGGTCACAAACTTCAGTTCGGAGTTGTCTCATAACATTATTTCTAATAACAACTCTATCCTCAGAATAATTGCTTCTCCTCTCTCTCTCTTGGCTTCGTTGCATGACTTTTGCAGGTCGTGACCCGCATTGAGGGGCAAGGGCAGTAGATGTGGATCGAACATAGTTAATAGCACTGGAAATGTGGTTGCAAACAATTGAAACTTTCGCAGGTCGTGACCTGCATTGAGGGGCAAGGGCAGCAGATTTGGGTGGAACATAATTAATAGCATTGGAAGTGAATGACTTTGGTGTCCTTCCACATAAAATTAACAGCATTGAAAATGCTGTAGCGAACAATTGAAAATCACAAATTCCAATTTTTCCTTCGTCAGAATGTGCATTGATTGGTATGCCATAATGTGTATGAAAAGATTATGCAAATATAATATTTGAAGTCAATTGCCGTTAGGAAATGTACATACCCTAACTTTATAGTATACTCAAGCACACACAAACACTCATTGCTTTGACTACGACAACGAAACAATTGCTACCCCAACTACCCCTTGGACCATTTTAAATTTGAGAAATTTTCCAGAGTAATTTTTCCAGCAAAGGCAGCGGCTTCTGGCGTCTAGCGTGTGCGCTGGAAGATTCTATATATAAAGAATGCTAGTCTGAAACAAATGCCTCGTATCCTCTACCTCAAATACCCTCTCTTTCTTGCTTTAACTAAATAGCAATGTTGGCAAAATATTCTTCCCTTGTCTTGGTCATTTTTTCGTGGTGGCAACTCAGAGGGCTCTTCTCTCAAGCAAATCCAACATGCAGGGGAGAAGAAAGAGAAGCCCTCCTCAGCTTCAAGCGAGGCCTCACAGATCCTTCCAACCGACTCTCCTCTTGGGTTGGCGAAGATTGCTGTGCGTGGCGCGGAGTCCACTGCCACAACATCACCCGCCATGTAACCCGGCTTAGCCTACGGAATACAGCCCAAAATCCTTCTGTGCTTGACCACCCTAATGCTAAATTATTTTCTGTTTACAACAGGTCCAGATTATCAGGTAACATAAGTCGTTCTTTGACACAGCTCAAGCAACTTCAGCACTTGGACCTAAGCCAGAATGATTTCGGAGGAGCTCAAGTTCCCGAGTTCTTTGGTTCACTTGCCAATTTAAGGTACCTTAACCTGACTTCTGCAGAGTTCGGTGGCACTATTCCTTCTCGACTGGGGAACCTTTCAAGCCTGCGTTTTCTGGCGCTTGGGTCCAGGTATAATTCTGATATGGATGCTTATAAGGGACTCGAATGGATTTCTCATCTTTCATCTCTCGAGTTCCTTGACCTTAGTGGGATCAATCTTGAGGGTGCATCTAATTGGCCTCAGATGGTGAACATGCTCCCGTTTTTATCTGAGCTTCACTTGTCAGATTGCCATCTTACAAACATTACTCCTGTTTCACATGTCAATTTTTCTTCACTCACCATCCTCGATCTCTCATCGAACTCTCTTGATCATTCAGTCTTTAGATGGCTTTTTCCAAGTCGGACTCCTTATCTATTATCACTTGATTTGTCCAATAATCAAATTGGTGGTGCAATCCCCAATTCTCTTCAAAATATGACTAACATTCGATCCCTTAGACTTGCTTCTAACAAGTTCAACTCAACAATACCCGTGTGGTTGTACAATTATACTAGCCTAGAAACTCTTGATCTTTCATCAAATTATTTTCAAGGTACAATTTCAAAGGCTATTGGCAACAATCTTTGCAACTTGAGAGTGCTAGATCTGGGGGACAACAATCTTGATGGATGTTTATCTAAATATATAAGATATTTATCTTCATGCACGAAGGAAAAATTAGAGAAATTATCGCTGTGGGGGAATCAAGTTTCGGGTCATTTGCCTCATCAACTCGGAGAGTTTAAAAGGCTGTCTTACATTGATATTTCATCATGTAGTTTAAATGCTACTATTCCAAAAAGTATTGGACGCCTTTCAAAATTGGAAGTACTTGATATCTCTAATAATTCCTTCGCGGGGACTCTTTCCCAAGTGTTCTTCGTAAATTTGACAAGGTTGCGATTTTTACACGTGGAAGCAAATCCGTACTTAAGTTTTGAATTCTACTCCAACTGGACTCCACCATTTCAACTCCAGTCATTATATATGAGCAATACAAAGGTAGGCCCACAGTTTCCCACATGGCTTCGGTCACAGAAGAATTTGGAAGAGCTGGTAATGTGTGATGCTGGAATATCAGTCCCAATCCCGACTTGGATCTCGAGCCTATCTCATCTTTACCATCTTGATCTCTCCCGCAACCACATCCCTGGCAGTATTCCGGATTTGTCTTTGGTAGAGTCTATTTTCATTGGCTCCAATGCTCTTAGCGGTCCTCTACCCCACATTTCTTCGAGAGTAATCAGACTTGATCTTTCAAACAATTCAATCCGTGGGTCTCTTGCTCCCTTCTTGTGTCAAAAGTTAACTGACGAGAAAACAAACCTCCATTATCTTGATCTCTCCAAAAATCTTCTATCCGGAGAGCTTACCGACTGCTGGGGTAAGTGGGAAAACTTAGTGGTACTAAAACTGAGCCATAATAATTTCACGGGAGAGCTACCGAGGTCCATGCATTCCCTGTTTAAGCTCCAGTTTCTATACATACGGAGAAACAATCTTTCAGGGATCTTATCTCAGACTCTGCAGAGTTGGGGTCATCATCTACAAGTAATCGACCTCAGTGAGAATGAAATCTCTGGAAGTTTGCCCGGGTCGATGCTGGAACATTTTGCGGAACTCAGAATTCTGGCCCTTCGTTCGAATAGGCTGACAGGCATAATTCCTCTCGAGCTTTGTCAACTGAAATCTCTTCAAATTGTGGACCTTGCATATAATCAACTCTCCAAAACTATCCCCAAATGCTTCGGTAATTTCAAGGAAATGATTCAAGTCATTGACCAGCTCAACTTCCCGCTGGGATGTTCTTATGCTTTTCCCAATAATCACTTCAAATTCCACGTCACGGAGACATTGAATTTGGTGGTGAAAGACAAAGAACTTGAGTACAGTAGTAATCTCGAGTGGGTTACAAGCATAGACCTTTCGTCCAACAACTTATCTGGAGAAATCCCGAAGGAGCTAACAAGTCTCCATAATTTGCACGCCTTGAATCTCTCCTCGAATCATTTGAAAGGAAAGATGCCAGTAGGAATTGGCAATATGAAATCATTGGAGTCCCTCGATCTTTCAATGAACCAACTTTCCGGAGAAATTCCTCAAAGCTTGGCGAGTTTAAGTTTTTTGAGTTCCTTGGACTTATCATTCAACTTCTTTTCGGGGAGAATTCCATCAGGAACCCAAATTGGTGGCTTTTCAAATGGTTTCATTGGCAATAATGAGCTCTGCGGTCCTCCACTTACAAACTACTGCAAAGGAGATCATGTGCCCGATACAGTGGCCCCTGCTCATGTAGATAGCAGTGAAAACAGAGAGGCAGATGATAGGTGGATCGATATGAAGTGGCTTTACAAGGGCATCCCATTTGGATTTGTAGTGGGCTTTTGGGACTTTTTGCTCCCTTTAGCGCTCAACAAAGCTTGGAGATTTGCTTACTTCCGGTTTCTCGATGAGTTAAAGGACAAATTATTTAAATGATTAAGTCTAAGCTTTTGTTAAATGATGATGATGTAATAGGATATTGCATTGCAGTTTACCTTTCTTCAATTTATAGTTTTTCTAAATGCACACAATTTGCTTAAATTACATGGCTTTCTAAATCGAGTCCATACACCGATTTTGAACATGGAAGTGTGCCTCAAAGAGTGTCTAATATTCTGATTTCTAATAGACATTTTCAAGTGTTTCCGCACACTCTTTAGTTGCTCTTTATACACACTTGTGAGTATTGATAAAATTTGTGTGTTCATTTCTTATTAGGGCATTCTTTGCAGGGTCTCGTTTCTAGTTGGAGGGATCTCTTGATCTTTTGTGTATGGGTCTGACGCTTTTCTACGTGGTGCTATCGAAATCTCTCTTTTCCGAAGTTACTTGTTTTGTATGATTTTCATCCTGCAATATGTGTTTTTTTTGTAATAAGTCTGTTTCTTGGAAAAATGTCATTTGATGTGGCACTGTACGCGAGAAATTATAGCATTAGGGTGACGTTTTGCTTGAAAAACGCTTGCAACGCGCTTTTATTACTGCAGAGCCCCACCAAAAGGCCCAGAGGCACCCATTGCCATAATGGCAAATAAAATATTAATAAAAATATGCACTGATTTTTGGGTTGTTTTTTGTTTTAAATTATTTACATTTTTGAAAAAAAATCTCAAAATAATACTAAAGGGAAAAAAAATTCCCAAAGTGTATGGGTCAAAATTTTCCCAAAATAAGTTTTAATCTCACAATTCTCAATTGCGAGTATGAATTTCCCATACCAAACTCGTAATTCTCATTTGTGAGTTTGAATTTCACATACTAGACTCGCAATTAGGAATTGTGAGTCTGTTGTTGGCTTTTAGTCTCACAATTCACAATTGCAAGATTGAAACCATTGTCCCCACATGTAAACAACCTTCGTTGTGATCATTTTACGTTGTACTTTGTCAAATTTTACGTTTACCCAAACCGGACATTTTCTATTCATTGGAAATATCAAAATTGTGCATAAAAATACATAAATCGACAACGTCATCTGAATCTCCAATGACCACCCGTGCCACATTTGGTCGGGATTCACACCGTCTTTCCTCTCCCATGGTCATCAACGGGCTCAAGCTCATCATTAGGGCCGCCAGGAGACAACGCTACCGGAGTGAAGTCACTGCTTGTTGAGCTAATGCCCATTCTCCTCGGTTTGAGTCCTGGGACGTCTCCTTGCATGGACAACATTTGCAACGTAGGATTGAATGATGAATCGCCAGGAGGCTAGACATCACTAGATAATTTTGTTGGCACATAATATTCTTGTCAAGGCATGTCCAACGGCGGTTTAACATAAAATATTAAACTTCCAATTCTAATTTGCATGTTTAAATTGATTTTCTATTAATCTTGCAAATGTGAATTGCGAGACCATGAAAAAAAAAATGTAGGTCTCACAAATGTAAATTGCAAGACCAATATTAAATAAATAATGTCTCGCAATTCACAATTGTGAGACACCTATACTAGGAATTCTTCTATCCTGCAACCACTTTGGGAATACTGTTTTTTTTAGTATTATTTTGGGAATTTTTTCTACATTTTTAGTATTAGTCTTCTCTTCTTTATGACTTGAAATGAAAAAAATAATATATATATATATATATAAATATATGTGTGTGCGCGCGCGCGCGTGTCTAAAATTCATGAAAATTCCAAACAATGCTTAAAAATGTCAAAATAATAACGGAAAAATGTGAAGTGAATAATAATTCTAAATTCCCTGAAAATTCCGAACAGTGCTTAAGAATGTAAAACAATACCAAAAAAAATATGAAATGAACGTTAACCAAAAAGAAATAGGGCTGCAAATGAACCCTTACTGATTATTCGAAATATTTTCTTAATCATTTTAGGTAGGATTACAAATGAATCGAGTTTCGTTATATTCAAGCTTAGTTGACAAATTTCCTGTAATTAGTCGAACTCAAGATTTATTCCTATCCATTTTAACAATCTCAACACCTGTCCGCGAACAAGTTTGTTTGTTCATTTACCTAGGTAGACAACCAAGCACACTTATAAGTTATAGATATATAAAATTTGATAGCTGGACTAACCATTGGATAAATGGATTAATGCACCTTATACAAAAAATGATATTATTCGACAAATAAATTTAGTAATATTGAATAGTTATTCAAAGAAAAAAATGTTATTAATGATAATCCTAAATAAGTAATATTTTACTAAAATATTGATTAAAATTATCCAAAATATTTTACTTACTAAGAAAAATTCTTATGTGTCGGTAAATTTCATCAGTGGTCATTGAATCGTGGGGTTGATTCGACAATAGTCACAAAATTTTAGTTTAATCCAATTGGGTTTCAAAATTTTATCTTGTTTCCACTTTTCTAGTTATTCTAGATACAATTTTTAAATATTGGATCTTTTGTTATTTCAATCTTGTATCTCCACTACTTGTAGTGGTTTGTCACTCAATGAATGACTAGAAAATGATTCACTGGTATTGAGCCAATTATAATGTTTGTTATCGTGGTACATAACTAAAGCATGCCAAATCATAACTAGTTCCAATCCAGCTCCATTCGTTAATGCTGTTAGTCATACTGATGTGCCACAACAATGTCACCTGTGTGAAAACCATTTTTCACTTCTGGTTTAAAAGCAGTTTTCCAATAATTTAGGGTAATATATCGCTGAATGTGTGAGACACATTCAAGAGGCATAATGTTTGGCCTAATTTACAATGTCGTGCCTTCCAATTTATTGGAGACACTGTTAGTGATCAAGGGCAATAAGCAAGAATGAGGTTGTATTTTGAGCCTTGCAATGATAGATCCTTTGCGCAGATAGTTTATCCAGAGATATCCTGAATGAGTTGACTAATCTTCAAGGTGTGCGAGGATTAAACTCGTCCTCAAACAAACTACATGGAAAGATGCCGACAAGGATTAACAACATGAAATGACTAGTCCCTAGATTTTTCAATGAACAAACTCTCTAGTGAAAAACTTCCTCAAAACATTGTGAGTGTCAAATTTTTTTTGGCTTGACTAAAATTGGCATTAAACGACTTTTCAGGAAGAATTCCAATGGGCACCCAAACAATGAACTCTGTGCAGTAGATCATATGCCCAATCTAATGACCCCTCCACTTGGTAATAGCAATGAAACAAAGAAAATGATGATTGGACCGATATGGAGTGGCTTTACACGGATAACTCATTTGGATTTGTGGAGGCCTTTTGGGGCATTTTACTTCCTATAGCACTAAACAAGGCTTCGAGGCTTGCTTGCTTCCGCTTCTTGGATGACTTAAAAAACGAAACAATTCAAGTGATGTTAGTAACTCCCTATAAGTCCTTTTCTTTTTTTACTGAATGATGTAGATAGAGTAGTATATTTCAAATCCAAATGATCCATATCCAAAACCTGAAATCTATGATGAGGATTACGTGGGATTTCATGAATTTTGTAGGTTTTCCCTTAAAAATTAGATTTTATCAAATTGAAAGGTCAAAGGTTTTGGGATCTATATGGGTTTTCAGGATTTCATGAATTTTGTAGGTTTTCCCTTAAAAATTAAATTTTATTGAATCGAAAGCTTGAAGGTTTTGAAATCTATATGGGCTTTCTAAGTATATAAGATATATTGACCTTGGGTATTTATTAACCGGTACCATTTTAGGTATTAAACTCAAAAATTTGAATCTTCTTAATTTATAATGTCATGAATTTTAACAATTCTAACCTTTCTTTTCTTCCATCCTTAGTTTCTTTCTTTACCTTTCTTTTATAGTGAATGGGCAAAGCTTGGGTGCTCTTACAAGATAAAAAATTAAGCTCTTTCATGTAGTTTTCTTTTTTTTTTTTTTTTTTACCTATATGAATTGCACCAAAAATAATAATAATAATAATAATAAAAGAAGAAAAAGAAAGAATGGTCAACATTTTCTAAATCAATAAATTCATTACTTTTAAAATTCAAAGGATCTACATCCAAGACTCTGGGTTGATGATTGAGGCCAAGGTTACCTTGGATTTCATGAATTTTTTTGGGTTTACCTTAAAAATTAGAATTTAAGGAATTTATATATGGCTATTGTAAATAGATAAGATAAATGAATTTCCACTAATAATTTTGAAAATTATTTAGAAAAAATTTGATAAGAGGGAGGGAGATGCTGATTGATGAAATAAAAAAGCCCTGGAAATTGAGAGCCCTTAATGGGTTTCTGCCCATATTTGCACCGCGCCCAAATATCTGCTGCAAGTCCCCAGAAATATCTTCTGCTGCAAGTCTCCGGCCTTCTCTTCTGTGACTTTGACCTGCACATAAATAAAAGAATAGAATTACAAATTTAAATTTCCAATATATAGGGTAACATTCTCCGAAAGCTTCCTTTCAAACCTCTATTTATGTGTGTATTTATTTTTCATCCAGCGATATAGAAACACTAAACCTAGTAATTAGCCAAAATTTTCAAATTTGTACTCTTGGCACTATTTAAATCAATAGTTCAATGCGGATGTTGGTAGCACCAGACTAGACGACTAACAATATATGAATTAAAACTAAATAATTAAAGCTCAATTACATTATCACGTAAATTTTACTTGACTTCAGGCCAGTGGAAAGCTGATCGAAGTAAAATACGACCAGAGAAAGAGAATAACTAATATTTAGGCACAACCGAATTAATAGTCGCTCTTGTGGTTCCAGCTGGTGTACATGTCCTCCATAAACAGAAACGGGTAATCGTTGTTGTTGTTCATTGATGTATTCTCCAAATTCCGGAAACGGAGGAGTTGGTTTGGGGAAGGCTTAACGGCTGAGCTTGTTGCGACACCCCCGCCTCCACCCGAGGAAAGAAGGGCTTGTAAATTTCTTCCAGTTCTATGAAAGGATTGATGTCTTCTCGTTTCGAGTCTGCTGTGAGATCCCAAAACTGAAACGGGTCATTCTCTTGTGTCTCCAAAGTGGAGGGAACAAAAGGCTCTCCTCCACCGCCGCCGCCATCACCGCTCAGAGTGGTGGAACTTGTAGTAGTCGCGGCCAGCTTTTAACCACCGCCATGAGATCCCAATCATTGTGCATTCACCTGTATAAAATCTCACACAGAGGGACGGACCCTTCGTTAACTAAGCAAAAGTTCTCACGAACTTCTCGTGCAACATCAACTTATTTTCTTTTCCTTTTAGGTTAAAATAGGAGGGAATGATGGAAATGATGGCGCTGACTTGTGAAGAATAGATATGTGAAGAGAGAGATAGAAGAGGGGATGAGGAAAGTGAGTTGAAACCTCCGTCAGATTTGTTCTATATTTATATGAACAAAACAAAGGTCAAAAAAGGTAATCAATAAGGCAGAACTGGAAGATCCTACCAACTGGCTCTCCTCATGGGCCGGTGAAGATTGCTATAGGTGGCAAGAAGTCCGCTGCCACAACATCATCTGCCATGTAATCCGGCTTAGCCTCCAGAGTCCATTCGGTCTGCCATCTCCTTATTATAATTCCGCCTTTGCCTATAATGACTTGAGAGCTGACAACATTTCTTATAAAAGGTCCTTGACTTAGCTCAAGCAACTCCAGTACTTGGACCTGAGCTAGAATGGCTTCGGAGGAATACCAATTCCTGAGTTCTTTGGTGCCCTTGCCCATTCAAGGTACTTGAACCTGTCCGCGTCAGGTTTTGGGGGTGCCATTCCTCCTCAACTCGGGAACCTTTCAAGCTTGCCTCGTCTTGCGATCCTGATCCTAATTAGGCTATAAATGCTGGTAAGGGGCTTGACTGGATTTCTCATCTTTCATCACTCGAATTCCTTGACCTTAGTTGGGTTGATCTTCGGGAGAGATTTACCAATAAATCATGAAATGCTATGGTTCTTTCATATGATTTCTTAATTTATTCAGAAGTAATTCGCGAGATCATGCACCTTTCTTTCCTTAAGCGGAGTTCTTCAAAAGAAGAGAGATTACCAATAGCCTTTGAAATCGTGCCTTGAAAATTATTGAATGAGAGGTCAAGGGCTTTTAGGCTAATATGATGTTACAACCACTCGGGCATGGTAGAGTTGAACCTATTTCCAACAAGTTTAAAAGATTGCATGCTAGTCATGTTTCGCAGAGAAACGGGAATTTTCAGACAAATCCAATGATGATATAAAAGGTGGAAGACTTGGAATAAGCTAACTAAATACTCAATAACCAAGAAGGTTTGATGAGAGATCGCGAGGGAAGATAAATTGACAAGTCAAAAGGGGAGTAGGGATATTCTAAGGTCCATAAAAAATCTTTGCCGTTTGAGAGATCTAAACCTCATGAGTAACAAACTTGGAGATGTATCTAAGTACGTAGGATATTTATCTCCGTGCGTGAAGGAAAGCTTAGAGATATTGTTTATGCAAGAGAATCAACTCGGGGCCATTTGCCTGATCAACTGGGAGACTTTTGAAAGTTATCCTACCTTGTTGTATCATCAAATTTTCTGAATGGTTCGGTGCCCAAAAGCCTTGGTAGGCTCTCAAAATTAGAAGTACTTGATATCTCTAACAATTCCTTAGTAGGGACGCTATCCGAATCACACTTTGCAAATTTGATGATGTTGCGAGACATGTATCTGTTGGCAAATCCATATCTAGATTTTCAATTCAACTCTAACTGGACTTCCCCCATTTCAGCTTAACAGAATAGATATGAGTGCTACAATGCTGGGTCCTCGGCTCCCTACATGGCTTCAAATGCAAAAGAGTCTGGAAAGGCTAGTTATATCTGATGCGAGAATCTCAGACCCAATTCCAACTGGGATCTTCAATCTACCACATCTTTCTTATGTTGATCTGTCTAATAACAGCATCCCTGGATCACTTGCTCCCTTCCTGTGTCAAAGGCTCACTAGCAAGGAAACAAATCTGTCCTACTTAGATCTCTCCAGGAACCTTTTATCCGGAGACCTTCCAGATTGCTGGGAAAATTGGAAAAAACCTGCGAGTACTAAAACTCAGTAAAAATAATTTCGCAGGAGAGATACCAAGGTCCATGCATACCCTGGTTTGGCTCCAAATGCTGCACCTTGGTGGAAACAACCTTTCCGGGATCTTATCTCATTCTTTGCAGAATTGGAGTCGTATTCAAGTTATAGACCTCAGTCAGAATAGAATTTCTGGAAGCATGCCTGGGTCGTTGCTTCAACATTTTGCTGAACTTAGAATTCTCGTTCTTCGTTCGAATAAGCTGAGGGGCATACTTCCTCTTGAGCTTTGTCACCTCAGTTCCCTTCGGATTGTGGACCTTGCGAATAATAATTTGTCCAAGACTATCCCTAAATGCTTTGGTAATTTCAGTTCAATGATTGATGGTGAAGGAGGCACTCTCTTTTTCTACACGCTTCCCGACTCCACAAGTTTCGGACTCACAGAGGAAGTGACACTGGTAATGAAAAACAAAGATCGTGAATATAGCAGCACTCTCCAGTGGCTTACGAGCATTGACCTTTCGTGCAATAGTTTGTCTGGAGAGATCCCGAAGGAGCTAACAAATCTCAAAGGTTTGCATGGATTAAACTTGTCATCAAACAAACTCCACGGGAAGATGCCAATGAGGATTGGGAACATGAAATGGTTGGAGTCCTATGAACCAACTGTCCAGCGAAATTCCTCAAAGCATAGTGAGTTTAAATTTTTTAAGTTGTTTAAACTTATCATACAATCAATTTTCAGGGAGAATTCCTTTAGGATCCCAAATTCAAGGATTTTCACTTAGTTTCATTGGCAACAATGAGTTATGCGGTCCTCCACTTAAAAACCATTGCATAGGAGATTATGTGCCTAGTCCTGTGGTCCCTGCAAGCGACGATGAAAATGAAAACAAGGATGAGGATGATGATGGGTGGATCGATATGAAATGGCTTTACATGGGCATCCCATTTGGATTTGTGGTGGCCTTTTGGGCCGTCTTGCTTCCTTTAGCACTCAATAAGGCTTGGAGGGTCGCTTACTTTCGCTTCTTGCATGACTTAAAAAATAAAATGTTCGAATGATGCCGGTAAGCCACTGCAAATCTATCTTTTTGCTAAATGATGCTTTTATATTAGTATATTGCACTACAGTTTATCTTACTCTAGTTCATGGATTTTGTAACTCAAGAATTATTTGACTTATCAAATTGAATCCATAAATATGTGCGTGTGTATATATGTTATATGTATATATTGCACATGGAAGCGTACCTCAGAGTGTAATATTTTGATATTCGCATGCATATTTGAAAAACTTAGCCTCTTGTATTCTGTTGCTTTTTTTTTTTTTTTTCTTTTTTGCCCTTTTCTATGCAATAGTTAACATTGCTAAAATCTTTGAATCTATTCCTTAGTTCCATTGTGGCGTTCTATGCAGCTCTGATTACTATCAAGGGATCTCTTGATCTTCTGTGATCGAGTCTCTTTCACCCTTCTACAACGCTATTGAAGTCTATTTTTCATTTTGAAGTTGCTCGTGTTGGATGATTTTCATTTTGTAATATGTTTCTTTATTATCATTATTCTATGTATGTTCGGGGAATAAGTCTATATCATTTTCTGTATTAATGAAGCTTTAGTATCACGGAAAAATGGAAAACTAAAAGCAGCCCTGTTGCAAGGAAGAAAATGGCAGAAAAGCCTATGTAGCTCTTGGTTAAGAATATTAAATGTATATATAGATATATATATATATATATATATATATAAGACAAAATAGAGGAATGTGGTATTTGCAGCTGAACCAGAATGACTTCTTACATATCGCAAGAGAAACCTAGCCTACGTAGTTCTAGGCCGAAGAATATGAAAAATAAATAAATAAAAATAGTAGAAAATTCCACCCACCATCCAATGAAAAGAGAAGATAACAATGAAAAATCTAGGACATGAAGAAAATTTAGGCCCATGAACTGATTCTTAATATGAAACTCATTTAATATTTTTTTTAATACTTCTTGTTAGTGAAATTAATAAAATTTTAACAAATTATCTATAAGAAGCAGAAGAACAACACAAAAGGAATTAAAAGGAAAATCATAAAAATGCACCAACTTCATTTAAAAGCACATCAGAAAAAAAACTCCAGAAATGTTTCATCTTTAGCTAAACAAACACGTATAGATGTGAAGCCTTTAAGAAACTAACAACCAATGAAAAGACGCATAAAAAAACAGGTGAAGAAAAAACACCCAAAAAAAATACAAAATTAACAAAAATAGACACACTTATAAAGAAAATTATAAAAGCACAAAATATTAAAATAGTAAAAAATGAATAAATTTACAAAATAAACACAAGGCAAAAACATAACAAAAGTAAAAAACAAAACATTGAATTATATCAAAAAACTAAAAAGTAGGTCAACTTCAGTAAGAAGAAACATCAACGTTAAAAAAAAATAATTTTCTCATTGGGAGAGTAGTCAATTATTTTCCCAGTGGAATAAATATTAATTTCTGAATTGTGATAATTTCAAGGGTAATACGAATCCAAAGTCATTATGCCCCGTCTTGACGGCGTCAACGCGGGAGCTTGACGTGGAGAGGACAATTGATGCAAAAATGATGCTTCCCATTATTTCAACGAAAGGGTCCACTTGGACAAATTATTTGTGAAGACGCGTCTTCATATCATGTGGTGTTGAAAAAGTTTGCAGGAAAACATCCTACGACCCAAAAAATTTAAAATATCACGAATTTGTTATTGAAAATGAAAAAAGAGTAAAATTAATACAAGATAGAAAAAAATGAATAATTTAAAATTTTTAAATTCATAAATTTATAACTTTTTCAAATTACACATCTTCATGTACACATAAAATATTACAAAACGATAATAAGGGAGTTATTTACACCCCCGATTAATGATTCCGCAACTAATCCACTCAATAATATAAGTTTACTAATAAATATATACATAAATAAAGAGTAATGGTTAATTTGTTTATGAAAAATACTAGACTTCCTAAAAAAGGGAATCTCAGCCAAATTCCACCACTCGTGACATGTGAGTGGTGAGATTTGGCAAAGACCTCTGTTTTTGAAAAGTCCAGTATTTTTAATAAATAAATTAGCCATTAGATTCAAGGGAAGTCGGCTTGCAGCATGATTTATTTTTGGCAATTAGCAACAAGTTTCTTTTTGGGAATGGAATAAAGTAGAAATTGAAATTTTGTCTCATAGAAATACAATTTGCAAAGAATATATTTTCATCAATAAGGATTGAGATGTAGGCCTTGTTTGTTCGCATTGAGTAGGCTCTAAAGGAGCCCATTATCTGATTCGGTCAGTAGTAAGCTCATTCAGAGCATTTAGTGCGCACTCTGAATGGACTTTGAATAACTTTGACTATCTAATTCGATCAAAGATCAAAAGACAAATTTACCCTCAATCTTTTCGAAAAAATTACCCCTTCTTTGTTGCTCCCTCCCTCTCTCTCTTCTCTTTCTCAATCTCACCGCCTCCCCCCCTCTCTCTCTCTTCTCTCTCTCTCTCTCTCACAAGTGATTGTTCTTCTTCTTCTTTTCTTTTTTGTTCTTTTCTTCCATTTTTCCTTTTCTTTTTTCTTTTTTACATTTTGATTAGAACTGTACATTAAAACAGAAAGATAAAAAAACAAAATAAAAAATGAAAAAAAGAGAAATGAATTTGTTCATTTATTCGGTCAACAAAAATGTTTTTAATTTAAAAAAAAGAGAAATGAATTTGTATTGTATTTAAAAAAATTATTACGAAAAAAAAATAGAATAGTATTGATTAATTCAATTGTGTGAGTTTTTCTTCAAATAGTTTTGTTTTAAATGATATAAAGGGTAAATTGGAAATATAGTTCATTTAGACCTTTTAGCAAAGTTATAATCAAATAGATTACAAATTTATATTCAGCACCTCTAATTATATTTCTTAACAAATCAGAAGAATTTTTAGCATTCAGAATTTAATGCTTAATTTTATCAAATGGAGCTATAGTTACTCTAAGGTGGTTCTTGGTTATCCTAAATGTCTTTCAGTCAATCTCCAATTCAGTCAGAGATATATGGCCATTGAGAGTGTTTGATAACGACTCTAAAGATCCTTTGACGGAATGAGCAACGAGAAGGCCATTGATCCACTCAATAAAGATTTTACCTATTCCTTTTACAATCCAAAAAATTTATTATATATATATATATGTAAGATATTCCCCGTAAACGAACCGATTTTGCTCGTGTTGTGTGAAGGAATTCTAAAGAAGAAACTTGAATACAAAATGAATCATACACAATAAACTAGTCATTACTAAATCTGAGTTTGACGATCAACATATAAGTAGCACAACTGCACACAACAAACTATACCTGACCTATCTCTATGCAGCACAACTGCACACAAGTGCCAAACTGGACTTTGGGAACGAATAAAAAAATTTCAGCTACAGAAATTTCGAGTCCGTCGAATCGAATGTTTATGAATCTAGCATTTTAAAAACGAAATTAAAAGCAAAAAAGTAATAAAGAAATAAAATCACTCGGATGCCCACCAAGGAGGGCCTACACATACGAAGGAACATGGACATGCTCACTGAATCAATGATATCCCATAGCCAGTGAAGAGAAACTTCATTCTCCACGCTCAGCACTCTGCTAGCTACCTTCCAGACGCTGCAAAATAGAGGAGTGTGGTATTTCGGCCGAATTAGAATGACTTCCTATATATCCCAACAGGAAACAAGCCTATGTAGTTCTAGGGCAAAGAATATGAGAAATAAATAGAAAAAAATAGTAGAAAACACCACTCGCCATCTCCATGAAAAGAAAAGATAACAACAAAAAAATCTAGGGCATGAAGAAGAGTTATACCTATGAGCTAATTTTTAATATGAAACTCATTTAACATTGATTTTTTGATATTTTTTGTTGGCGAAATTAATAAAATTTTAACAAGCTATCTATAAGAAGCATAATTAAAATGCAAAAGGAATTAAACGAAAAATCATAAAAATGCACCAACTTCATTTAAAAGCACATGAGGAAATGCTGCATCTTTAGCTAAACAAACTTGTATATATGTGAAGCCTTTACAAAACTAACAACCAATGAAAAGATGCATAGAAAAAACAGGTGAACAAAAAATACCCGAGAAAAATATACAAAATTAACAAAAATAGACACACTTAAAAAGAAAATTATAAAATCGCACCCATGTCAGCTTCAAAAAAAGAAAAAGAAAAAGGATAATAAAAAAACACAAAATATAAAAGTGGTGAAATTAAATAAATTTACTAAAATATTAAATTATAACAAGAGTGAAAAAACAAAACATTAAATTATATTAAAAAGCTAAAAAGTAGGTCAATTTCAGTAAGAAAAAAACATCAACGTAAAAAAAAAAAAAAATCATTTTCTCACTGGGAGAGTCGTCAATTATTTTCCCAGTGGAACAAATATTAATATCTGAATTGTGATAATTTCAAGGGTAATGCAAATCCAAAGTCATCATGCCCCGTCCTGACGGCGTCAACGCAGGACCTTGATATGGGGATGACAATTGATGCAATAATGATGCTTCCCATTATTTCAACGAAAGGGTTCATTTGGACAAGTTATTTGTGAAGACGCGTCTTCATATCATGTGGTGTAGAAAAAGTTTGTAGGAAAACATCCTCCGACCTACTAAATTTAAAATATCATGATTTTGTTAACATTGCACCACCAAAAAAAAAAGAAAAAAAGAAAAAAAAGAGGGAATCTCTAAGATGGCTCTTGGTTGTCCTAAATGTCTTTCAGTTGATCGGCTCAATAAAGATTTACCTATTCCATTCCAACTATATTCCCCCTAAAAAATAATGCGCCTTAAAATAATGAATCATCATATACCTCTGCTCCCTATGAAAACTCCGCTTGTGTCGGTGTGGGATGAATCATCATGCTGTCAAGCATGTTTGAAGCAACTATAACGACTCTACTCAAGCTGCGGCATACTCTAATTATCTCTCCCTACATTGTGTACCACGGTAGAATGGGTATTCCAGCATTATGTAATCACACAGATGAAGAAGGCATTATTACGTCTCTCACAATCTGTCAATCCAACCCAAAGAAACTACGTGTAGCAACGGAACATCCTCAATAGGGAGTTCCGGACCGAGATCTCCCCTTGCAACCATAGGCTGCAAAAAGAAATCCCTACATGTTTTCAGCATAAAGAAAAATTCCATACAATTTAACAGCAGAAGGAAACAGCAATGCCGAAACAAAGAGAAGAAAAGAAAAAGTCCATGTTTTAGTTACAAAGAGAAGAATGCAAATTTGACATAGTCTGCGCCTTCAATTCTCACAATAACATGTATGCCTGCACCACAGCCTGCACCACAGCCTGCCAGAACAATAATGAAAGATGAATTAGTGGGCAAACCTTGAAGCATGATGCTTAAAGTAAAAGTTCCCTAGCCAATTAAAAAAGGTTAAAGTATACCTACTTCTATAATCCAAAATATTACTTTCTACTCATGGAACCGGAGAAAGTGTTTACAGTGTACCATATCGGCCATTAGCACAAGGAAATGATGTCATTTTGATTAAGAGAGCTTCGTGTCTAGCAGAAAAACCTCATTTTGCCAAAAAAAAAAAAATCATTGTTTTTAATGAATACCATCGTTTAAGGGTGCTACCCTCGGAAAACTGCTAATGTGGTATTCGGTATTTACTAAGCCCTAAGAAACATAATTATAATGAATATTTACTTCGTAGATGGTTCTTCAATTCATGAACCACTTCGACATCTTTGACGATGGAAACGTGCATAGAAGTCAACTTGATTGTCCACTCCAGACTTGATTTAAGCTCTCCTCCATCAACAACTTCACATTTCACCAAGTCTTTAGTCTTGGACTTGCTCCTTAGCGACAACATTCCACCTACAGCGCGAGCATAATTGTGCCAGCAGAAAACTTGGATTCTAAACAATCTCGTCTACTGTTCAAATAAAAGACCAAAAACCATAGCCTCAGAATTTTACCGTCCCTTGGGAAATTCATGCTGTTTAATCCGATAATCTATCAGCAGAGATCCTTGACATTTGAAATAAAGAGATGGAAGAGGGAAAGGAAGAAGCAAAGAGAACATGGGCCTGCACACCATTGAGCCTAACTAGAAGGGTTTCCTGATACTTTCCCGTTTCCCCTAAACCCCGTAGGTAATCATGGATTAATTGCTATTTGCTAGTAATAATTAATCGACTCTTCCGTAATCGGTTCCAAAATACTCTTATGCCCACCAAGTGTATGTGATAAAAACAAGGCCAGAATCAAATTCAAAAACGATTGATTTCATCACCTCTGATCCATTTTCCGAAGTATGGAGCATGGGAACAGCTTCCGGCTTGGCACCCGGAGGGGATCTTGCAGCCGTGATCGGCGTGTTTCTTGTGCGGAGGACTCGACATTCCTCCGCACCCAGCGAGCCACCAGTGCCGAACCAAATCCACGCACGAATAATCTTTTGATTTGTTAGAATTTAAAATTGTACATGATCAAAATATGTAGTTAAAAAATAAAATAAAAACTAATAAGTTAATTGAATAATCTGGCATGGGCTAGGTGTGTCTCTTAACACAATTCATGCCTGTTGCACAAGGAAAGATGCATTAGTGGGCAAACCTTGAAGCTCGATGCTTAAAGTAAAAGTTTCCTAGCCAATAAAAATAGGTTAAAGTATAGCTACTTTTATAATCCAAAATATTATTTTCTACTTATCAAAACGGAGAAGTGTTTGTAGTGTACCATACCGGCCATTGCCACAAGAAAATGACATCATTTCGATTAAGAGAACTTCATGTCTAACACAAAGGCGTCATTTTACTAAAAACAAAATTCATCGTTTTTAACGAATAACATCGCTTAAAAGAATCGCACTAGGTGTACTCTTAATGTGGCATGCAGCAATACCAAGCCTTAAGAAACATCATTATAATAAATATTCACTTCGTAGATAGTTCTTCAATTCATGAACCACTTCGACATCTTTGACGAAGGAAACGTGCATACAAGTCAACTTGATTGTCCACTCCAGACTTGATTTAAGCTCTCTCCTATCAATAATTTCACATTTCACTTATGATTTTAAATAGCGATCGCAACCGCCATTATGTAACGGTCGCGAGTATAATGAGACGTCGGTATACTGTGACAGCAAAAAACTTGATTCTAAACAATCTCATCTACTGTTCAAATAAAAAACCATAAATCAGAGCCTGAGAATTTTATCGTCCCTTGAGAAATTCATGCTGTTTAATGCGATGATCGATCAGCAGATATCCTTGACTTTAAAAAGGGTGAATGGTTTCTAGTTCATCATTAAAGATATCTCTGCCTAAAACAATGAGTGAAACGGCATAAGGTGTTCATGATGTATTTATAGATCTTTTTAAAAATAAAAATCGTGGTCCTGCCCGCCTGCTAATGTGATTGGTTGCCAAGTCACCAGTTCTGATTTCAATACCCTAATAACTATGGATAGCATATGAGAACAACATAACATAGCAGCTCAAAACGCAGGGAATATTCAATTGCCCCCCTCCCGTTTTCTTCTTCCCAAGAATGGGCTTGCACACCATGATGGTTTTAAATAGCAGCCAATACGTAACCTTATTGCCGCATTGCAATGCTGCTACGGATTGCTTTATCACTTTGCATGCAATTCACAACCATAGCACCCGAGCCAGAATAATGAGGAAAAAAATGGCAAACCTTAATATTTTAATTACCATTATTTTCATCTTCCTGCCCATTGATTCTAGTCCCCTTTACAATGCTTTCAAGATTCAGAGACTAGTTAGCACCTTTTCGTACATAACTCATTTTCTTGGAATTGTTAGCAAGTTGTGTGTTCCTAAAATTGTATAAGTTTTAACATTGTGAAGTGGGGGAGTGACATTTCTACGTGTGGTTTTTGTATTTTATATTTTATTTTTAATTAACAAAAAAGGTTGATGTAAAGTGGAGGAAAGATACTTCTACATGTGGTTTTTGTATTTTATTTTTTAATTTTTATTAACAAAATAAGTTGATGTAAAATGAAGGAAAGATATTTCTACATGTGGTTTGATTATCTTATTTTATTTTTTTATTAATAGAAAAAGTTGATGTAAAGTGGAGGAAAGAATATATTCCTCTATATACTGACTACCTCAATTCCAGCCCCCTTTACTTTTTCTTTATTTTTTAATAATTATAGGGGAAGGAATCTGTGGGGAGAAACCAACTCAATTTCCACTCCATGTAAACTCCTTCATCTCTCTGACTCTCTCATTTTCCTACTCTTCCATCTTTCTAGCTCTCTCATTTTACTCGTGAATCATTGAATCAAGGTTTTACTCGTGAATCATTGGATCAAGGTACATATTTTTAGTTACAAGTTGAATTCTTTGCGTCTCATTTTGTTAACTTTGTGATTTTTTCATAATTAAATTTTATACTTTAACTAATGGGTTTTGTGAGTAGTATTTTTTTAAAAAATGTAACCCATATAAGCGTTGACTGCACTTTGATTTTACAAATTTAGAAATTTGTGCTTCTAATAAAGAGATAATGAGAACAATTAATGAGGGAGGGGAAAGGAGAGGATGCCCAATATATATGTATTATCTTTCATCTTTCGCACAAATGTAGTGTAATTCTAGTAGCTTGGTTGGTAAGTTGTTTTTCTAATCAGCTAGGTTTGATCCCCACTTGTAACGCTCCCTTGATTTTAATTTTCAAATTTTTATTTTTATACATTATGTATTTAATTTCACAATATTATCATGTGATTTCGATAGCCTAGTTGGTAAGATGAGCTGTCAATGCTTTGTAGGAGCAACGTTCAAACCCCGTTTGAAACTCTCCCTAAAATTTTTATTTTAATGTTAGTTGCAAGTTGGTAGACCTTGCCAGAAAGGCATGCAAAGAATTATTGTTTGAACTAGTTTATCATACATCTTCTTTAACATCAATTTTTTTAATCTATCCCATAAAGAAATGATATGTGGCAAAAAAACATGAAACTAGAAATTTTCTTAAGGTTTGGGACACTAAGGACATCCTTCAATATGACCACTTTTTTAGAAGCAAAGTGGAGCTCAACATTACCACTACCAATAACTTGGGTTCTCCACAGAATAACAAGTCTTAGTATCCACCCACCATCCTTCCAACCCTTTTATAGCACTCATTTGGGTAATTATAGCTATAGGGGGTTCCTTGGTCATATTCACTTATGGGGCACCACATTAACTGTGTCTATAGTCTCGTGCGAAGTGCCCAAACTCACCACACGCATAACATGCTCCCCAAAGTTTGAATTGAAAGTTTGGAGAATGTTCCCTTTTGGGTTGATTCCAATTTCTACCCCTATTTTTATGTTAGTTTTTCACGGGTTAATGTTTGGGTTTATGGTGCATATTTCACTACTTTTGGTTTTTTGCCTTGGAAATCAGGTTCACTTTCACATCTTCTTTAAAGTTGTCTTTCTTGTTTAGGACCCTTGCATTTTCCCCAATCCTTAATCAAGTAATTAAACTCTCTTACTTTGGTTTTATGACAATGAATTCTTAAATTCCTTCCATGATGGTAGTAGTTTGTCAATTATAACAACTACTTGAAATTGGTCATCTAACTTTATTCCTTCAAAAATGATCTCGTGTGCTATGATTTGAAGGTCGTAGGTTTTGGCCACAATAGGTCTGTCATGGATCATCTTATATTAAAAATACTTGGAAGCAACATATTTCTTCGATCCGGTTTCTTCGGTATTATATTTTTGGCTACTTTTTAATTCTAGAAGACGAAGATTTTAATTCTAACATTTACTAACTAAAAATAAAATTTATATAATACAACAATAAATTTGATAAAAATAGTATTATCAACTCTTCATTATGAATAATATATTTATTTACTATTGGTATTGTTATTGTCATTATTATTAATATTATTTTGAGTTATATAAGCTATACTTAAATGAGAATTTTGTTTTAACATTCTATTTCATGTGTACATTCAGAATCTTACGTTCCTACTTCTCAACTGAGAAATTTTAAGCCCCCCTTTTTAAGAATATGAGATTTTAGGAATGTAACATTTCAGAAATCTCACATTTAAGAGCCATACTAAACGCTGAAACATGACATTCCTTTATCGATTCCTTCAACTAAATAAGCCCCCAAGGCATAATATTTTAAGGAGCTACTTAACTCTAAATAATATATTAATATATTTCATTTGAAGAACAACTGGGCGATCAAACAAGCCCTAAGACTTCACAAACAAAAAATAAGATTATTATCTGAAAAGATTCTTTTTTTTTTTTGCTAAATATCTGAAAAGATTCGCATGGATGTGCTTTCAAAAAATTTCAAACCCTATAATTTACAGTGAGAAATTTCAAAGGTGATGATGGATCAAAGACTCAAAAGTGATTGAATGCCAACGTCAACATCTGCGGAACTACAATTGACCTACCCGCATTTTTGTCCAAGTTCACAGCTCAAGAGTGACGCAATTTATTGATCACAAATCCCAAGCATTAAGTTCAAAATCAAAGATGTGCTGCTACAGAGAGTAAAATTTAGGTGTCCCATAAAACATAACAAAAATTAGTGAAGGATTTCAAAGATATCCGATTATCTCGTGGTGGTTTGAAATTCACATTTTGATATCCGAATAAAAATTACTCGATGCTCGTTTGATTTCTACTGAAAACCAAGTTTCGAAAATCAAAATTCAATTTTATTTAAATTTACCCATATAATGCCGTGTTTGATGGGAACAAACATACCCTTGGATCAAGAAGTAGCTGGAGTCTTGCCAATGATTACGATAGTCCAGTAATGCGACAAAGCTTTGGAGTATTGCCACTTTCATTTTTTTCGTACAACTTTTCCAATGCTATTACTCTACTTTGACACCCTTTGCCCCTCAATATGGGTCATGACTAGTCACAAAATAAAATTTAACCATTGCAAGAGATCACAGGACCAAAACACGAAAACTGATGCCAACACGGGATTACGTCTTTCCTGCTTTTCATATTCGATGTATACGCATTCATTCTGACTGTTTTTATAAAACATTATGCAGTAAGTCAACAGAATCTTTATGTGACTCAGCTAAAAAGTAACAAAATAGAATTACAGATAGTGACGCATAGAGTGCAAGCTCGAAAAAAAAAAGGAAATTTTCTTTATTGAACCATTTGGGACATTAGAAAGAGTGTCACGCCAGAGCCACATTAACTCTAAATTTAATATGGGCACAAATTTATGGTCACACCAATTGACATATTAGGAAAGGAAGAAAATTCTATAGAGATTGACTATATTGAACCGTTTGGAACGTTAGAAAAAGTGTCGCACTCGAGCAACAACATCAATGGGGAACATGACAAAAATGTGGGCACCAACTCATGGCCACATCAATGGAACTATGGAAGAAAATAAGAAAATTCAAATTGATTGACCTAGATTCTCGCATCAGTTTTAAATTTTCTTCTTATTATTATTGGTAATAACTTTATCCTCAAAATAATATGCTTGGTTGTTATTTTTCTTGGTTTGGGATCTTCCCATTTGAATGTAAGCTATAACTTTTACAAGTCGTGGCCCGTATTGAGGGGCAAGGGCGGAACATGCACGTCAAAGAAAAGTAATGCCATTAGAAAATGTTTGATTTCCTTTCTATTCCATTCCATTCAGATTTTTATTTTCATTTCCTATTTTTCATTTATGTGCAACCTAGTTGTTCATAAATCTTTGATGATTCTCACACAATAAAGTTAAAAGAAAAATTAGCAAGGAATTTTACATGATAATTTCCTTGCTTTTATTTTCATTTCCATTCAAGATGATGATTTGCGGCAAGTTACTCCTTTTTTATGCTCGCATTTTTGCTTTTGACCTTTCTTTTTAATCTAAATTTACTATTGACACGCTTCTTTTATTTCTTTATTTTCACAAAAGCTAGTGAGTACTCATTATATTAAAGCTGTGTCCATTTTTTCACAACTAGTAGTGAGTAGCTAATTACATTTTTCTCCAAATATCCTTTTCTTATTTTCTGTTTTGATTTATTTTTCTTTTTTCTGATTATTTTGATTGCTTTGTAATTAAAATACTGTACATTTTATTGTAATTTCAAGTAGTTCATTTAGTAACTTTTCATTTTTTTATTTGATTATTTGCATTAATTTTTCATCGGCATTGACTGGTGTTAGAAAAATACAGCTGATGATGACATGACAATGTAGACGGGTTTTCGAAGGGAAATTTGGGGGAAAAGGCCATGGCAGTGAAGATGCAGTCCGCCCCAGCGTGCCTATGAGTGGATGAGGTTGCACCTTAATTTGGATTCAAAACCAGGAAATTTTCGGTCCTTGTTATTTGATTTTGGTTTTATAACGACTGAATTTGATTTCATAATTTCTCCGGACTTTCCGATGTTGTAATTTGAAAATACATAGCGGTGGTGGTGGATCAAGGATTTTAAATAATAACTATAAGGGTAAAAGTACAAAACTATAAACTTGCTATCGTTCAAATGAACTCTTCAACATATATTTAACAAATAATTACATTTTACGTTCATGTGGCATAATTCGGATACTATTTATATAAGCTCTTTTTTTTTTTTATATTTATCAATCAGATCAAACTTTGACTTACCAAACCTTTCTCGACTCAAAAATATTTTACCATCGTTGAAAAATAGCCTTAGCTATCATGTACATATATAAACGAGAAAGAATATCTTGGCTATCACTCTGAAATTTCTCAAAATGTCCCGAAAGCCAATGTCTACAAAAACATTTGACCTAATTTCGTAGTCTGCTGTGGGCTTCACATACTTGTTTGTACTTACGTGATTATGATAACACTTCCCTATATATATAATCTACAAGAACTAATTTAGAAGTTAAAATGGAGCGGCGTACTACTTTCTTATGCACGTAAGAACCATTTTAGAGGCTAAGAAAAGGAATGCCACGCATGATGGCAACATTGGCTTGAGACTTAGACAAAAATGTGGGTACCAATTCATATGGCACATAAATTGGCCCACCAAAGGGAAGAAATTCCAAAGAGACTGACCCGCATTCACCAATTCATATCGCATGTTGGTGCCTTGCCACAAAATGAATGACTTCTACGAGTTATGACCTATACTGATCTACCAATTTCTTTTTTTCTAAATTTGGACCAGAGAAAATTAAAAGCATATAGAAAGCTGTGGCAAAAAATTTAAAATCACAAATTCCAATTTTTCCTTCCACGTTTAGGATCAAAGAAATTCAAGTCACGTAATTCATGTACTCTTTTATATAAGCTCATAATTCATGTTCAGATTCGGAATCTTACATTCCTGCCCCTCAACTAAGAAATGTTTAGTCCCCTTTATAGGAATATGAGATATGAGATTACAGGAATGTGACATTCAACGAATTTCACATTCTATAACCATATCAAGTGCTAGACCGTGACATTCTTAAGCTGATTTCTCGAACTAAATAGGGCCCCGAGGGCGTAATTATTTAAGGAGCTACTTAACTCTAAATAATCTTAATGTCTTAATATATTTGGTTTAAAGCATAATCGGGGGATCAAACAAGCCCTAACAATACTGAAACAAAAAATAAGATTACTATCATCTGAAACGATTCTCGTGACTGTGTCTTCAAAAAAAAATCCAAACCCTATAATTGAAACTGAGAAATTTTAATGGTGATGATAGATCAAAGACTCAGAAGTGATTGAGTGGCAACTTCAGTATCTGTGGAATTACATTTGACGTGCCCTCGTTTTTATATAGGTCCACAGCTCAAGGGTGATGCCATTCATTGATCACCCATCTCAAACTGGTTTATGAAAGCATTAAGCTCAATATCAAAGATGTACTGCTACAAAGTGTAAAATTTAGGTGCCCCATAAAACAGAGTAAAAATCATTGAAGTAGTTCAAAGATATGCGATTACCCAGCATGGGTTTGAAATTCACATTTTTATTCTTGAGTGCTTTTTTTTTTTTTTTTCCTGATCTGTTTTATTCAAGTTACTAATGAAAATTACTCGGTGCTCATTTGGCTTCTACTGTAAACCAAGTTTTGTGAAAATCATAATTCAGTTTTAATTAAATTTATCAACATAATGCCGTATTTGGTGGGAGCAAACATACCCTTGGATCAAGAAGTAGCTGGAGTCTTGCCAATGATTATTATAATCCAGTAATGCGACAAAGCTTTCGAGTATTGCCTTTTTCATCTATTATTTTACTTTGATACTCACGTTCTGTCTTTGCCCCTCAATATGGGTGATGACTTGCAATATTGTGTCCAAATGGGATGATCTCAAACCAAGAAAAATAACAACCAAGCATATTATTTAGAGGATAAAGTTCTTACCAATAATAATATGAAAATTTTAAATTGATGCGAGAATCTAAGTCAATCAATTTGGATTTTCTTATTTTCTTTCATAGTTCAATTGATGTGGCCATGAATTGGTGCCCACATATTGTCATGTTCCCCATTGATGTTTTTGCTCGAGTGTGACACTTTTTCTAACGTTCCAAATAGTTCAATATAGTCGATCTTCGTGGAATTCACCTCCTTTCCTGTTATGTCAGTTGATGTGACCATAAATTTGTGCTCGTATAAGGTTCAGAGTTAAATAAAAAGAATGAAAAAAAAGAAATGAAAATAAAAATCTGAATGGAATGGAATAGAAATGAAATGAAACACTTTCCAATGGCAATATTTTTCTTTGACATGCATGTTCTGCCTTTGCCCCTCAATACGGGCCACGACTCACAAAAGTCACATTTTACGTTCACATGGGAAGATCCCAAACCAAGAAAAATAACAACCAGGCATATTATTTAGAGGATAAAGTTGTTACCAATAATAATAAGAAAATTTTAAACTGATGCGAGAATCTAAGTCAATCAATTTGAATTTTCTTATTTTCTTTAATAGTTCAATTGATGCGGTCATGAATTGGTGCCGACATTTTTGTCATGTTCCCCATTGATGTTGCTCGAGTGTGATGCTCTTTTTAGTGTTCCTAACGGTTCAATATGGAAAATTCCCTTCTTTTGTTTTGAGCTTGCAATACATGCCTCACTTTTTATTTTCATTTTCATTTTCATTTGCTTTTCTCATTCTTGACATTAAAGTACAACCTACTTGTTCAAAAAAATTTGATGATTCGCGCACAATGAGGTTTGAAAAATTTTAACAAGGAATTTCACATGAACAAACAAATTCTTCGAGTAATTTATAATTTTTTTACGTGCAAATAACGATGCGCTGTTTAAGTCAAAAAAAATCAATAAATAAATAGGTATATATATGGCGAGGCTGTAATTAATTAGTATTGGACTTCATATTTTCACCTCACCTTGCAATCCAACGTTACATATTACAATATCAAATTACATATACTTTTGACTTATTTTCTTTTTTTATAATTCTAAATTTACGACTGATAATCTTCTTTTATTTTTTTATTTTCACAACAAGTAGTGAATACTCATTTTATTAAGGTTGCGCTCATTTTTTTAATATCCGAATAAAAGTTATTCGGTGCTCATTTGTCTTCTACCAAAAATTAAAATTTTTCAAAATCAAAATTCAATTTTATTTCAATTTATCAACATAATGCCGTATTTGGTGGGAACTGCCGGAGTCTTCCCAATGACTAGGAAAGTCCAGTAATGCGACAAAGCTTTGGAGCATTGCCATTTTCATATTTCCTGTACAATTCTTCCGATGCCATTACTTTGACACTCATGTTCTGCCTTTGCCCCTCAATGTGGGTAAAGACCAAAAAAAAAAAAAAAAAAAAAAAATGGAACTTAACCATTGCCAGAGATCACGGGATCGAAACACGAAAAATGATGCTAACACAGATTCATGTCTTTGCTGTTTTTCATATTCGATATATATGCATTCATTCCAATTGTTTTTGCAAAACATTATGCAATAAGTCAACTGAATCTGTACCGGACTCAACCAAAAAGTAACAAAGTAGATTTACGTGTATAGTGAGTCATGAAGTGCAAGCTCAAAGAATGAAAAGGAAATTTTTTTAATTGAACTATTTGGGACGTTAAAAAAAGTGTCACGACAGAGCCACATAAACTTTGAATTTAATATGGCCACAAATTTATGGTCACATTAATGGATATATCGAGAAAGGAAGAAAATTCCATAGAAATTGATTGTATCGAATCCTTTGGAACGTTAGAAAGAGCGTCACACTCGAACAGAAACATTAATGGGGAACATGACAGAAATGTGGGCACCAATTCATGGCTACATCAATGGAACTATGGAAGAAGATAAGAAAATCCAAATTGATTGACTTAGATTCTCACATCAGTTTTAAATTTTCTTATTATTATTATTGGTAATAACTTTATACTCGGAATAATATGCTTGGTTGTTATTTTTCTTAGTTTGGGATCTTCCCAATTGAGCATTAAGATATGACTTTTGTGAGTCGTGACCCGTATTGAGGGTCAAAGGCAGAACATGCACGTCAAAGAAAAGTAATACCATTGAAAAATGTTTCAGTTCATTTCTATTCCATTCCATTCAGATTTTTATTTTCATTTCCTTTTTTCATTTATGTACGACCTAGTTGTTCAGAAAATTTTGATGATTCTCACTCAATAAAGTTAAAAAGAAAAATTAACAAGGAATTTTACATGAACCAACAAATTCTTCAAGTACATGACAATTTTCTTGCTTTTATTTTCATTTCCATTCAGGATGGTGATTGGCGGCAAGTAACTCATCCTCTGTTATACTCTCTTTCTTGCTTTCTACCTTTTTTTATTTTAATTGTTCTAAATTTACTACTGACACTTTTCTTTTATTTCTTTATTTTCTCAATAGGTAGTGAGTACTCATTTTATTAAAGCTGTGTTCATTTTTTCACAACAGGTAGTGAGTAGCTAATTACATTTTTTCTCTCCAAATATCCTTTTCTTATTATTTGTTTTGTTTCATTTTTCTTTTTTCCGATTATTTTGATTGCTGTGTAATTAAAAATACTGTACATTTTAATTCAAGTAGTTCATTTTGTAACTTTTCATTTTTTTATTTGATTATTTACATTAATTTTCTATCGGCATAGACTGGTGTCAGAAAAATACAGCTGATGACGACATGACAGCATAGGCGGGTTTCGAAAGGGAAGTTTGGAAGCCAAGGCCATGACAGTGAAGGTGCAGTCTGCCCCAAAGTGCCTTAGTGGATGAGGTTGCACCTTAATTTGGATTGAAAATCATGAAATTCATAAAAACCATTTCGGTCCTTATTATTTGATTTTTGTTTTAGAATGATTGAATTTGATTTCATAATTTCTTCAGATTTTCAGGTTTTGTAATTTGAAAATATATAGTGGTGGTGGTCGATCAAGGATTTTAAATAATAACTATAATGGTAAAACTACAAAATTATAAACTTGCCATCATCCAAACGAACTCTTCAACATATATTCAACAAATACTTACATTTTACGTTTAGGTCATGCAATTCAGGCACTATTTATATAAGCTCTTAGCTTTTTTATATTTATCAATGCGATCAAACTTTGACTTAGCAAACTTTTCTCGACAAAAAAATATTTTATCATGGTTGAAAATAACCTTAGCCATGTATATATATAAACTAGAAAGAATATCTTGGCCTGATCAATGACTTTTGCAAGTCATGACCCGCACTAAAAACAAACAATTTAAAATCACAAATTTCCAATGGAATTTTTCCAGCAAAGGCAGCTGCTTCTGGCCACGAGCGTGTTTGCTGATAAATTCTATATATATGGAAAGGACGCTTGCCTGCAGCAAGTAACTCGTATCCTCAAACACTCTCTCTTCCTTGCTTTAACTGAATAGCAATGTTGGCAAAATATTCTTCCCTTGTTTTGGTCATTTTTTCCTGGTGGCAAATCAGAGGGTTCTTCTCCCATGCAGATCCAACTGCGAGATGCAGGGGAGAAGAACGAGAAGCCCTCCTCAGCTTCAAGCGAGGCCTCGTAGATCCTTCCAACCGACTCTCCTCTTGGGTCGGTGAAGATTGCTGTGCGTGGCGAGGAGTTCGCTGCCACAACATCACCCGCCATGTAACCTCGCTTAGCCTCCGGAATCCAGCCCGAAATCCTGATGTGGTGGACTACTCTGCTTACGAGAGGTACACATTATCAGGTAACATAAGTCGTTCTTTGACACAGCTCAAGCAACTTCAGCCCTTGGACCTAAGCCAGAATGATTTCGGAGGAGCTCAGGTTCCCGAGTTCTTTGGTTCACTCTCCAATTTAAGGTACCTTAACCGGAGTTCTTCATACTTCGGTGGTACCATTCCTTCTCAACTCGGGAACCTTTCAAGCCTGCGTTGTCTCGCGCTCGGAGACAATTCGAGAATGGATGCTTATAAGGGACTTGATTGGATTTCTCATCTTTCATCACTCGAGTTCCTTGACCTTAGTGGGATCAATCTTCGGAATGCATTTAATTGGCTGCAGATGGTAAACATGCTCCCGTCTTTATCCAAGTTTCACATGTCATATTGCGGTCTTTACTCCGCAACTCCTCTTTCACATGTCAATTTTTCTTCACTGACCATCCTTGATCTCTCAGGGAACTCTCTTGGTCATTCAGTCCTTGGGTGGCTTATTCAGAGCCTTCCTCCACTTCTGTCATCACTTGATTTGTCTGGTAATTATTTTACTGCTGGTCCAATCCCCAATTATCTTCAAAATTTGACAGGCATTCAATCTCTTAGGCTTGCTGGTATCGGGCTCAACTCAACCATACCCGAGTGGTTATACAATTACACTAGCCTAAAAATCCTTGATCTTTCAAGAAATGATCTTCGTGGTACAATTTCGAAGGCCATTGGTCGTTTGTCTTTACTTGAAGAACTTGACTTGTCATATAATGAACTTGCCGGTGAAATTCCAGAATCCATAAAAAATCTTTGCAACTTGAGAGTGCTAGATCTCGAGTGGAACAGTCTCGTTGGATGCGTAACCAAATACATCGGGTATTTATCCTTATGTATGAAGGAAAAATTAGAAAAATTATCATTTCATCGGAATCAAGTTTCGGGCCATTTGCCGGATAAATTGGGAGACTTTGGAAGCCTTTCCCACATTGATATTTCATCATGTGGTTTGAATGGCACTATTCCGAAAAGTATAGGGCGTCTTTCAAAATTAGAAGTGGTTGACATTTCAAACAATTCCTTGGTGGGGACGCTTTCTCAAGTGTTGTTCGTAAATTTGACAAGGTTGCAAGATTTGTCTGTGGGGGCAAATCAGCACCTGAGTTTTCAATTCGATTCCAACTGGACGCCACCATTTCAACTCCAGTCAATATATATGAGCAATACAAAGGTAGGCCCTCAATTCCCCACATGGCTTCGATCACAGAAGAATTTGGAAGAGCTAATAATGCCCGATGCAGGAATATCACTCCCAATCCCAACTTGGATCTCAAGCCTACCTCAGCTTAACTTTCTTGATCTCTCCCACAACCACATCCCTGGCAGTATTCCGAATTTGACTTATGGGATGTATATTCTCCTTGGCTCCAATAACCTCAGTGGCCCTCTACCTCGCATTTCTTCCACTGTATCCTTTCTTGATCTTTCAAATAATTCAATCAGTGGATCGCTTGCTCCCTTCTTGTGTCGAAGCTCAACTAACGAGGAAACA
Organism: Santalum album; assembly: GCA_034195605.1. Classification (NCBI taxonomy): domain Eukaryota; kingdom Viridiplantae; phylum Streptophyta; class Magnoliopsida; order Santalales; family Santalaceae; genus Santalum; species Santalum album. Next base: position 8,853,514 of record CM067260.1, on the reverse strand, counting down.
AACTTATACTTTCTAGATCTCTCCAAAAACCTTCTATCTGGAGAGCTTACCGATTGCTGGGCTAATTGGAAAAACTTACAAGAAATAAAACTGAGCCATAATAATTTCACAGGAGGGATACCGAGGTCCATGCAATCCCTGTTTCAGCTCTGGCTTTTGCAGCTACGGAAGAACAATCTCTCAGGAATCTTATCTCAGAGTTTGCAAAATTGGAGCAATATAGAGCTAATAGACCTCAGTGAGAATGAAATCTCGGGAAGTCTGCCCGGGTGGATGCTGGAACAATTCGGGGAACTCAAAATTCTGGCCCTTCGATCAAATAGGCTGACCGGCATAATTCCTCCCGAGCTTTGTCAATTGGAATCTCTTCAAATTCTGGACCTTGCAAATAATAAGCTCTCCAGAACTATCCCCAAATGCCTCAGTAATCTCAAGGCAATGGTTCAAGCCGCTGACTACTCGTTTTATAATCGTACCTTCATTAAAGGCATAGACACGGAGACGTTGAATTTGGTGATGAAAAACAGGGACCTCGAATACAGCAGTAATCTTGAATTGGTTACATGTATAGACCTATCCTGTAACAACTTATCTGGTGAAATTCCAAAGGAGCTAACTATTCTCCAGAGTCTGCAGAGCTTAAATTTATCCTCCAATCATTTGAAGGGAAAGATGCCGGTACAGATGGGCAATATGAAAGCGTTGGAGTCTCTTGATCTATCATTGAACCAACTTTCAGGAGAAATTCCCCCAAGCATTGCTGATTTAAATTTCTTGGACTGGTTGAACTTGTCATACAATAACTTTTCAGGCCGAATTCCACTGGGACCCCAAATACAAGGGTTTTCACTTAGTTTCATTGGCAACAATGAGCTCTGCGGTCCGCCACTCACAAAATATTGCGTAGGAGATCACGAGCTTAGCCCTGTGGACCCTGCTCGTGGTGGTAAGAACGAACACAAGGAGGAGGAGGAGGAGGAGTGGATTGATATGAAGTGGCTTTACTTGGGAATCCCATTTGGATTTGTGGTCGGCTTCTGGAGTGTTTTGCTTCCTTTAGCACTCAACAAGGATCAGAGGTTTGCCCACTTCCGCTTCCTAGATGAGTTGAAAGACAAGATTCTTTGAATAATATCGGTGAGTCGCTTTTATTTCTAAGCTTTTACTAAATAATGATGATATAGTAGCGTGCTCTAATGCAATTTATCTTTCTTCAATTTGTAGTCTTTAAAACTCAAACAATTCGCTTAAATTATAAGAAAGTGTGCCTCTGAGAGTCTAATATTTTGATTTCTAATAGACATTTTCAAGTGTTCCCTTACTTTCTTTTGTTGCTTTGGCTATGCACCTATGAACCATGATAAAATCTTTGTGTTTGTTTCTTAGTCCAAGGGGCGTTCAATGCAGGGTCTCATCTTTGGTAGAAAGGAGGGATGCCTTGATCTTCTGCGTATGGGTCTAGCTCTGTGGGTCTAGCTGTCTTCCACATGCCGCAACCAAAGTCTCTTTTACAAAGCCGCTGATTTTATCCGATTTTTTTCATCCTGTAATATGTTATTTTCTTTCCCTTTTCTACTTATTTGTTGTAGCACTATACGTGATAGCTTACGGCATCATGAAGTGACGTTTTGGTTGAAAACGCATACGGCATGATTTTATTACTACAGAGCCCCCACCAAATGGTCCGAGGCACCTATTGCCATAATGACAAAAAAAAATATTAATAAAAATATATACAGATTTTTGAGTTGTTTTTTGTTTAAAACTATTTACTTTTTTGGTATTTGTCTTCTGTTCTTCATGACTTGAAATGATGAAAATGAATAAATAATATATATGCATGTAATATTTTAAAATTCGTAAAAATTCCAAACAATACTCGAAAAAATGACAGAAAAAATGCCTTAAAATATGAAATTAACGTTAAAACTTATTGTCTGAAAAGAAATAGCGCAGCCAATGAGCCCTTTCCTGATTATTCGAAATATTTTCTTAATCATTTTAGGTAGGAGTGCAAATGAGTCGAGTTCCACTATTTTCAAGCTCAGTTAACAAATTTTTGTTTGCTTTTTTTAAAAAATTTGTTAAGTCGCCTTTGCCCTTATTACGTTTGCCAAATATCCAAATGAGAATATTATGCCATAACAAGCTAGCACAGCAAGCGCTGATGTGATTCTGGTGATGAAAGAAAATTCTCGGATTTTGCCGCGTAGAGGGTTCGTAGGGTTTCGGGCATTTCTTGAATATAAGATGTGTCCATATTAAATTAACCAGTGACCAATAAACCAAACTGTCGAGAGCCTAGAAAGTCATACATGAGTGGCAATATGGTCTTTTCAATCAGTTTCATCGTCAAAAAGCCTTTTTTTAATAATTCATTAACAAAACACATAAATTATCTTGTAGCTCTTTACACATCCAGACGCCCACACAGCTTATTTTTGGCCCCTCTCAAAAGCTCTATTGATAAAAGCTTAAGTTAAACTGACCCCAAATTTAACAAATTGTAGAAAATATTCTTCTCTTGTGCTTGAAACTCAATAAAAGGAACCTTGTTTTCCCGGATTGCGTTAATACAGCTAGGGCCAGCTGGATTTTCGCAAAGAAAAAAACTAGACTCGTCATGGCCAATTATCGAAGATGCCGATGGAATAGTAGTAAAACTTATTGTTATTAATTTCTAATGTATTGCATAATTTTCTTTTGATGTATTGACAATTTGATATTAGTTATTATAATGACCTTTCTTTTAGACCTTTCTTTTTATTTTTATTTCACCCACAACGTGCAATTTAATGCAAAGACCAAAATTAATAAAAGAAGAAAGGGAAAATAATAATTTGGTCGAAAGCAGGCAGAAACTCATTTCATAATACCTAATGGTTCTCAAATATGTTCTCACATCAGCTACAGTATGTTAATTATGCAATCATAACAAATTATTATCATTTCGGCCATAATCAAAACAGTATCATTTAATTGGAAACACAAGATAATTTTGAGAGTGCATAGGATAATCAGACTTTTCAAAGTCAACAACAAAGTTTTGAAGAAACCTAAGGCAAACTTTGTCATTTATTTCGGAAGTGCATTTATTATTATGAGAAACCAAATTCTACTTTGAATTTCCAAGAGAAAATAAAAAAACTTATAACAAAAAATTATTATTTGAACTCCACTTTCCAGAAAACCAAACGACTAAACCAACCGGGCAATGATCCCACTCCATTTCCACCTCTGCCACCTGATCTACAAGTCCTCCCTCGACTACAAACAAAATTTTAAAATCTTATGCATATATAATTTCATAAAAAAAATACTTAGACAGCCATTCATTGTTTTTCACTGTCGCATCGACTTTAAGGATTTCCAGATGAATGGTACTATGAGGAGGAAACGAAGAAAGAAGACTAAGAAGAAACAATGTGAGCTAGGTTGTGGGCTCCAACTTTGTTGCGGGAGGCATCGATGTAGAGGCCGGGGAGCGAGGGCTACACGTAGAGGCCGGCGGATTGAGGGCCGCGGCTTCGGGGTCGGAGGAAGAAGGTTTCATCGATGCGGCGGCAGGGGATATCTTGAGTGGGCCGGAGCTGCTGGCAAGAGTGGTCCCGGGGCCAGGAAGGGGGTGGGAGTGATGACCTGTGTAGGCCACGATGAACATGTTGGGATCCAACGAGCTACGCTCCACTTGCTTTCGCGCTGTGCATC
>CM067260.1:8676394-8849306 GCA_034195605.1 Santalum album | reverse complement strand
TTTCAAAATTTTAATTTTGAATAAAAATTGAAGCAGATGAAACTCGTAATAAAGATTGATTCCCTCGGATGGGGTGATTAACTTTAAATTTGTACAACATTGAAAGATTTAAGGAAGAACGGCAAAAAAAAAAAATGAAAGAAAAATGAAAAATGCCAGGTCAAGGTTCTCAAAGTCTTTAATGGGAAAAAAAATGATTTTGAGGTTTGATACCATAACATCTAGAAAAGTTGCTTGGTCAAGGTGCCTTTAATGAAGAATCCATAGGGAGAAATTGTGAAGATTAGACAGAATTCTTGCATAATTACATCTAGTGATAAAGAAGCAAGCTAGTGTCAGTCGAGTGGCTAGAGCAAGCATAGTAAAAATTTAAAAGGATGTAATGAAAAATTTTAGGTTTAATTTGCAAAAATAAAAACGATCAACCAAATTAATTGGACTAGAGCAACATTATTATAGTTGAAACACCTATCTTACTACTTGTTACTTAGTATTATTATTAAATATTTAAATCGGACCTGGCCAAGGGTTCGGATTCTTATAATTATTAGACCGGATGTAAGTATTTATCAATAAAACATTCTCCTTACTTTTGGTCAAGATATACTCCTTCCCACAATTTTTTATTAAGTTTACATATTTTAACATTTGAAAGGAAAAATGGACGAAACATGAGTCGAGCTCGAAAGAATATGAAACGTGACTCGGACTTGTGAACTTTGAAAATACCAACGATCTCGAATTTGGAGGTGTTTTCTTGTCGACACTTGTTTTACATATGCGAAGCAAAAGAATATTCTACTAAAGGAAATAAACACATGTATAAGGAAAATTAAGTGACATGATGTAGTTAAGGAGTAAATCACGGTTAATTGGTGTATAATGTTGCATTTCTATGCAACATAGTAAATGCATTCTTTGAAAATTTAACATGCTTATGATGTCCATTATTAATGATGTAGCATTAAGAGATGACATTAAAACCTTTTTGTAATGAAAAAAAGGAAAAAAAAAAGATGAGTAGACTTTTATAAAAGTCGAATTAGCATAATAAAGTTTTATGCTAATTTATCAAAAATAAAAAGAGAATATGCGTCGAAACTCCATTCCAAAAAAATATAATTTTGCTAAAATAATCCCTATTCATTTACGACCTGTAACAAAATTACGTCGTTTTCACCCATATGCTTTTTCTACTTAACGTAACAATGATGAACAATAACTGCAATCTTGACCCTGAAAGTCAATGTGTCTGCCCCAGCAGCTATTAATTTCAAACAAACTAATTCACAAAGGTTTGTACATTAATTAAGAATATGAATTTTTAAAAATACTATTATTTCCCAAAAATGAAAAACTCAAATAAATTCAACTAGTCACGTGTAAGATTGAATCCTATATACACAAATGGATCCCACTTACCATAAGTTAGTGGTGGGATTTGTTCCCTCTCATCTATTTCGGGATGAATAGATTTATTAAAGAAAACTAAAAAAAACTAGTTAATAGAGCCCTTTATTAAGGGTACACATCGACCGACAATATCATAACGTGAGTTGGAATAATTCTAAATTTTGGGCAAAAGTAATGAAAACCATCTAACAAGCAAGTTCAAGTGCTTCATCTGATGCGGAATATAGGTGTAATCATACTCTCTTAAGTATCCACAACCACCTTTCATACTCTCTTGAGTGCTGCTCACCCACCTTTGAAAATGGTTTCTTCCTTCCCTCTAACTTTGTGAGTTTATAATTTTTTTTTATTTCTTTTAAGGAAATAGTTAATATGCAGTGATTATACATAAGTTAAGTGCAGTTGGTGCCTTGTGATATTTTAAAAAAAAAAAACTTAAAACACATCATTTTGGAGGTTTTTTTTTTTAGCTTCTCTTGTATGTGTGCTGCACCAAACTTAAGCCTCTTTTTTAAAGCCCGGTAGTTAAAGAAATCCTAAGAATTTAGGATATTATTAACCTATCCTAATCTTATTATTACTCGTTCCCAAACATTGCTGAATTATAGACCACATTTCCTGAAGTTTTTCAACTTTTTCATGCATGAAAAATTATAATAATTAATGCGACAATGCATTAGAGATGTAAACATTTCTAACTACCTTTCTATAGTAAAATATTTGTACTTTATATAATCTTCGAAAATTACTGAAGTTCTGCGTATATTATTTACTTTTTACCTTTTTTGGATTTTCTTGCATTATAAGAATTTTATTTACCTTTTTATTTTACACCAATAGCAAAAGGTCGTAACTGCATGTTCCGCATGGGGCCTGACAAAGAAAGATACTCATGGGCTCGGGCTCATGAGGTTTAGGCCCGGCCCGTCCCGAATTCAAAACCCAGTTAAATAATTTGGGTTAACCCTTAGAATTGGGCTCACTTTTTCTGTCTTTTTTTTTATTTAATTATTTTTAAAAAATAAAATGGTGGGGGGGCCATATGAAAGTCATGCTCTACATTTAAAAAACTCAATCCCTGTACGCAACTTACTAAACCTAGTTTTCCACTACTCGCGTCCTCACACTAAGAACTCACACAAAACCAATCCTCACCGTCCCCTTGGACTTATCAACTCCGAGAACACCGATGCTGACAATCCCATCTCTGGATCACCCGTCCATCCTCCACCGTCGGATCCTCCACTCCCGCCCCCGACCGCCGGATGCGAGCTCACGACACTTCCACTGCTGTCGACGGCTGACGATTCTCCTGTAGCCGCGCTCTCCGCCTCCGCGCTCTCCTGCAGCTGCATCGCGAACTCGAGGCTTCCCATCACGTCGCCCATCGAGGGCCGTTCGATCCCGTGATCGAGCAAGCAGTTGTACGCGACCTCACCGAACACCCTCAGACACTCGGGTGCGATCCGATCCTTCACATACGGGTCCACGATCTGATCCAAAGACCCGACCCGGTAATGCGATCGGGCCCACTCGGAGAGACACATCTCGTCCTTGGCAAGGTCCTTATCCAGCGGCGCGCGGCCGCACAGCACCTCGAAGAGCACGACGCCGAAAGAGTACACGTCGGACTTATCGGTCAATTGCTGCCGCCGATAGTATTCGGGATCCAAGTACCCGAAGCTTCCTTTGACCTCGGTGCTGACGTGGGTGCGCGACAGGGACGGGCCCAGCCTCGAGAGTCCGAAATCCGAGACCTTGGCGACCCAATTCTCGTCCAGCAAAATGTTGGTGGTCTTCACGTCGCGGTGGATGATCGGGTGCTTCGCGCCCGTATGGAGATACTGTAGGCCGCGGGCGGCGCCGATGGAGATCTCGAGGCGCCGCTTCCACGGGAGGCGGTGTGCGGCGGAGGCGTAGAGGTAGTCGCGGAAGGCGCCATGGGCCATGTGATCGTACACGAGGATCATCTCGCGGTGCTCCTCGCAGTAACCGATGAGGGACACGAGGTGGCGGTGGCGGACCTGGGAGAGCATCTCGATCTCGGTGCGGAACTCGTGGGCCCCTTGTTGGGAGCTCGGGTTCAGGCGCTTGATCGCCACCACGGCGTCGCCGCCGTCGATGTTGCCCCTGTAGACCTTGCCGAAGCCGCCGGCGCCGATCACGAGGGACTCGCTGAAGTCGTCGGTGGCGGATCTGATCTCGTCGAGCGAGAAGTTGCGGCACAGGTCCCATGGGAGGTCCTGCGTCTTCGTGAACTCCGACCCCGACGCCGAGAACGGGTTCCACCACCGGGAGGTCCTCCCGCTCCGGGAATCCTTGGCCAACGTCCTCCGCCAGAAGAAGAAGTAGAACACAGCGGAGACCACCATGACTCCGCCGAGTACGGCGACCGTAACCACCATGGGTAATAACTTGACCGTCTTCGCTCGCTTGGAGGCTCGAAGCGCCGGATCTGGTGGACCCGGATTTGAAGGCGGCGGGAGATTCGGGTTGGGTCCGGCGAGAGTACCATCGGAGCGGTTGAGCTTGAAAACCTCCACTCCGTTTAACAGAGCGTCGGAGTACTCTGTCTTTGATCTGGGCGCTGGGTGGAGGGCCAACCACAGATCTCGTTTTAATCCGCCACCGCCATCGGCGGGGACAATCACGGCGAACTCTCTGTAGATCGGAACTCCATTGGCTCCGGCGTATGTAATGACGTCCATCTGATCGTCCGCAGTCTGATTGTAGAGGAAAATCTCGAACACCCTCTGGTTCATCTTCGTGATATTCTCTTCGATCTCGCAGAAATGAAGCCTCACCAGGTACACGAACCCAGAATCCACCGGAAAGTTCCACGTGAGGTTGTAATTGTAGTTGACCGTCGCGTTCGAGCCCATTGACCTCGCCGTCTTGTACAGGATCTCCGGCGCTGTGTAATTCGGAACTTTTGTATACCTGATCTTGACCCGCGTATTGTAAGGATCCCCACCCACCGCCGCGCCGGACACTTCATCGCTGTCGTCGGACCAGCCCCGGAACATCCCTCCGGCGTCATTCTCCGGCGATATGGCTTGTCCATCAACATTCAGTCGGTAAACCGTTTCCATGGCGGTGCTGTTATCTATCGGCATCGATTGGGAATTCGAATTAACGATGGAGATGTCTCGTCCCTGCAAGTACAGATCCGGCGGCATCGAGACCACCTCGATGCCATTAATGAACGCGAGAGAGCCCCTGTTCGGGGTGAAGCTGATGTTCAACGAGTCCTCCTCGGGGGCAACCCTCAAACAGAATTCTCTGGAGAAGTAGTTCTGCTGGAGCGATCTTGCGGCGAGGGAGGCGCTGAAGTTGCGGAGGAGGGCATAGCGAGCGTTGACGGCGACGGAGAAGAAGGCGGCTGAGGCGTCGAACCCACCGGAATATGGCGCCGGGTGGAAGTGCAGTCGGACGACCAAAGGTCCCCCGCCGCCACTGCCGCCGGCGGCTGAGACGGGGATGGAGTACTCGAATTCTGATCTGGAGATGCGAGCGGTCACGTAGGGGATCTGGGGGGCGTAATCTTGGGTGGCGGCGGACTCGGCGGAGGAGGAATTGAGGTATCGAGGGCTTATGAATTTTGAAGCTCCGTCATCGGCGACCCATGTTCGACCGCCGTAGGCGACGGCAGCGAGGTGACCGCAGTTTATGGCGACCGAAGAGGAGTCGGCGGCGAGGGAGGGTTTGAGATGGATGCTGGAGATGATGATGAGTTGGAAGAGGGAGATTGGAATAAGGGCTTTCATGGCGGAGGAGGAAGAAGTGAAAAGTTACAGAGAAACTGGCAGTGGTGGAGGAGGGCGGTGAAGGTGAAGGAATTAATTAGTGGGTCATTTTTCCTACATTCCATTAATGTCATAACTGATTGGTTGAATCCTGCACGCGCATTGACCTCTGTCAGTGCTAGATTTAGTGCCGTTTTGGCCCACTCCTTCAATCTTCCTCGGCTTCTTCACTCCATTCTTTGTTTCTTTGAGCTTACTAAATTAGCTTTGAAGACTTTGAGAAGGAGAAGAAGAAGAAGAAAAAGAGAAACCCTTAATCATAAATTAATATCTATATTTATGAATAAATTCTTATATGATTTCCCTTAATCATTCTACTCTTGCTCCACATAAATTGACTTGCTGTCTGTTTCAATCTAAAATAATCATAAATTAACAGCCGCTGCTGTTGTTGTGCTGCTGTTGTTGTGGTTGTGGCGAAACAGAATACCTTTTGCAAGTCCTGTAATTTCTTTCGAATAAAAGATTATAAATTTTAATCTCATACATGAACAGAACATGAAAAAGTAACTAAACTCACCTAATTTTGCATAATTTCATGATGTGTGAAGGTTTCGTATGACAAGCGAACCGAGCGCAACCCAAGCTTAGGAAAGCGTTGTTCAAACTTGGTTCGTATTTGTTAGCGACATTTTACTGGTTATTGAATGGTTTGCAAAAACAGTTTGATCAGCAAACACATTTATGAACCTAATTTAACAGGCTCAATAATAGTTTAAAAGTAATTTTGTTCGTTCATTTACTTATGAAAGAATCAAGCACATGTGAAATAATATAGAACAAATAATAATTATCAAGCGGAAGTTAAAAGAACCTTAAACAATCAAAAGAATGTTATATTACATAAATGTGTGCAAAGAACATACACAAATAAGAAAACGTTTCTTTTTTTTTTTGGTAATTAAAATAAGAAAACGTTAATATGAGCATAATCTAACATGAGCACCCGCATCATCTATAAGATGAAAATATGCCAATTTTCATACAATTATTGCTTGTGCACATCGGTTATCTATATGATGAAAATTATAATCGTCAAAATCTTTTTGATATTTCAATAAAAGTGAAGGTCATATCTATTACTAAACTTTAAGAAAATTAACAAATCTTCCTAATTTTTATACTCTTTCAATTTGGATTGGTGTAATTTTCAGAAACGAGTAGAGTAGTGAGTGGTTATATAAGAATTCTCCAATATATATGTGTGTGTTCATGAATAATATTCACCGATACAAATAAATCAAATTTCCCCATATTTCAGCTTGATTTGTTTAAGTTTTCGAGTTTAAATTTTTTCATAACGATTTGATTAGGTTAACAAACGAAGGATGCCAATAATATTATAAAGATAAACTTATTTACCGATAGAAAAATTATAAAGATAAAGCTTATTTATGGGGCCAGAAGGAAAGGGAAAAGAGAGGGTAAATAATGGAGCACTTTAAAAATTTAAAAAGATTGCCGCAGCCAAGAGTTGAACCCGGAATCAAATTAAGATGATTTAGCCAATGTGCTACTGCTGCCTATGTTGTTTATGTCTGTATGAGGAAAATGTTAGATAAAACCATACATATCGTCTATAGGATGTAAATATGCCAGTTATAACGGTCAAAATCTTTTTGATATTTCAACAAAAATGAAGATTTTATGAAAATTGAGAGATTTTCTTAATTTTTATACTCTTTTAATTAAAATGGGTATAATTTAAAGAAACGAGCTCAAATTGCAAGTGCTTATATAAGCATTCTTCTACTTCATGAATAATATTCAGCAGTATAAATAAATCAAATTTCACCATTTCCAGCTTGGTTTATTTAAGTTTTCGATTTTAATTTTTTTAAAAAACAATTTGATTTGGTTAATCAAGCTTTTTTAAAGGAACAATACTATGGATACAAAAGATTTTATAATAAAATCACAAAAGGCTTCAACCAAGCTTTTTTAAAGGAACAATACTATGAATACAAAAGATTTTACAATAAAATCACAAAAGACTTCAAAAACTTTTAAAAGATTGCTGTAGCCAGGAGTTCAACCTGGAACCAACTCATACGATTTAACCAGTGCGCTACTGCAGCTTTGGGAAGGCGTGCGTGAATTTATATATTTATCAATTTTTCAAAGCACTTCTTAGTTATGACCTGTGTGATTCTCGTTGTGCTATGTTCTACACGTTCCTGTTTATGTATTTATGTAAATCATGTTGGCTTTCCATATTATGTCTTTTGTTTTCCCTATTAGTTTCATTCATTACCAGATTACGGCAAGAAACAACCTTTAAGGTCCGATGAATGTCGAGAATGAAAATTAGAAATTCACCCTTAATATTCTATTCATATTCACTTTCATTCCTACCAATCAACTATAATCAAGCTGATATTATAGTTAAATTGTGCTTTGGCTAGTCCACCAATGAGTTGTCTCTATATGTTGTTTCAGTGACGCGTTGCAATTTAACGTTGTTAACCAAGTAATTTGAACTTTTTGGGATCTGATTGTTATTTGTAGGAATTTTGTAGAGTTACCGAGTTTTGAACAATGCTCTGAATATAAATGATTTCACTGTAAAATTATAAAAGATTTACATATTATCTCAAGTTTTTGTTTGCATCCTATTCACTCTTTTTGTCAGGGGAAAGACGTGCGGGGTTGTAGGCTCAGGGCAAAAACCATTTGCTGCAGCCAGGAGTCGAACCTGGAATCAACTTCAATTCGATTTAACCAATGTGCTACTGCAGCTTTTGTCCTCTCTAGTATTTAATCATACATATCATAGAGTACCCACTAGAAAGGGCCTTTTCCGCAAACAAATAAAAGAACAATGAAACCACTTCTCGTACCTAATAGGAGCATGCAAATTCCAAAGAATAGTTCACCTCATGTCAACATAATAATCAAGAGTTAATACGTGCGGAGAGTGTGTGTGTATATGTATGTATATTAGGCAATATTGTTTTGAATGAGTCGGTTCAGTTCGAGTTTGATTGGTTGCGATTATCGGCAGTAAACTTTTCGAGGGATGCAGTGATACGGAGCAAATGCACTACGAATCTATCAGCATAGCAAGCACGCTTAAAGCATTTTTCAAACATCAAATAACCATCACATGGTCTACAATGGGCTTCAGGATGGCGGGACGGATCTTATCACACGTTTTGTTCAAGCTCTTAGCATGATTCAATAACTGTAGAATGGCCTAAAAAGCTGGAGGATACATGCGGAAGACGAAGCTTTATGGGACGGTTATGTCATCAACCTGTACGTCGCATCACCAGACTAAATTACATACTTCATTTTTAGAGCTACAAGCAGGAACACTCGCCTGCGCAGGGAAACGAGACCAGGAAGGGGGTGCCTCTGTCAGGGCAGCGAAACGAAGCAGAGGGGGGGGGGGGGGGGGGGGGGTCCCATGATGAGACCCAGTTACTAGTTCCAAGGCCCTGAGACAAGGAAGGAGATGAGAAGGATAACTTCTCCAGTCGTGGAAAAGAACAAGCATCACCCCTGTACTGATGGACGCCGTCCGTCAAACCCAACTCGAGCCTGCGAACTCTTTTCTCTATGACACAATGTGTTTGCAGCATCCAAGTTCAGACCACCTGAGTAAAATGTCCAAAGGTGTCTCCATCGACGAGCGAGAATGCTAGCAGTGGCTGCTTCCTCTGGTGTCAACTGAGACAAAACAGCAACGACTACTTCATCTGGTAATCCACTAATTCGATCCTCTGAGAAAATTTCCCTCTCATTGCACTGGTAATGAAGCAGAGAGAAGGCAACAAGCATCAAAAAGAAAAAATGGAGAAAAAAAAGAATTAAAAAAAAAACTAATTCTACCCACCCAACCCCACAGTAGCAGGGATTGGGAAACGAGAATTTGCCTTCTGTAAGACCCATCTTGAAGAAGAAGAAGGCCCCGCCATATTTTTTTTTGAATTGAGTAGACAGAAATATATAAATATGGAGCTTGCTGAACCTAAGCTAAAAATGGTCAGTGGCTGAAAAAGGTGGAACCTCACCTGAAATTCAACGCTCCAAGCTTATGTAAAGGGCTACTAGTAGGAAAGGAAAAAAAGAGAGTAAATAGTGGAGCACTTCAAAAATTTTAAAAAGATTGCCGCAGCGAGGAGTTGAACCTGGAACCAAATTGAGATGATTTAACCAATGTGCTACTGCGGCTCTTGAAAGCATTCTGTGAAACAAAATATTTATTTACACTCAATTTAAGTTATTATATTATCTTTTCCCGTTAGTGTTATGTAATTCAAAAGAGCAAAACCCTAGTATGAAGAAATGAGGCACAACACTCACTGTCCTAAGGGATTGTTCCACGGTTTAAGCATGCAGGCTTGATGTGACAAGTCACGCTCTAGTGGTACAACACCTTAGTATGTGTTTGCTTCCATGCACGTGAGAAAGTCGGAGTTACCCAATTGATCCTATACGTTCAAATGCTCAGCCAAGGCTAAAACAAAGAAACAATATCGGGAAACAACGAAAGAGAGATATGGGAGACGTGTGATTCTCGTCGTGCTATGTTCCATATCCCCTCTTTGTATAATAGAGTGTGGAGCGTCCTCACAAGCCAACGGACAACAAATTAAGCATACTTAATTAAAATCCAGCGTAGAACCTGGAATTAGAAAACTCTCTTCTTAACATTTATGGTCGGTAACATGTATACATATTGCCTACTCGTCCTTAGTGTTACCTTACATGGTTTATGTAGGAAATGTTCCTATCTATGTATTTATGAAAGTCGCGTTGGTTTTCCATAGTACCGTCTTTTGGTTTCACCATTGGGTTGTGGTTTTTTCATAAAACAGGCTTCAAGGTCCGATTCGAATGTCGAGAATGAAAATTAGAAATTGGCCTTTATCATTTTATTCACTTTCTCTTTCATTCCCACCATTTAAAAGCAACCGAACTGATGTTATAGTTGAAGTGTGCTCCTGCTATTCCACCAAATGGGTGAAGGGTCACGGAAAAGAAAACGTTTGCTGCAGCCAGGAATTGAACCTGGAATCAACTCCTTAGTACTTGTTCTGAAGTTTTATTTTAGAGAAGAGACGTAGAATTAAGGACCTTATCGGAGCCAAAACTGGATCTAAATATTACCTTTCCGGTGCTGCAAAAACGAAAAAAATAAAAAACAGAGATGAATCCAACAACCAATTTTCATTTTATGGAGACACAATTCTAAGATAGATTTCAAGTTCAATATGGGTCATAAATCGAATTTCGAAGTTCATATAAGCTAGACTTCATGTTCAATATTGGTCAAGATAATTGAACATATGGGTCATAAACGAATCCAACGAAAATTTCAAGTTCCCTTGAGACATTTTATGCATTTTGAAGGGGAAGGAAGAAACGCAAAGGAATGGTATTGGTTAGATCAAACAAAACATTTGACAATTTTTTTTCCTTTGGTTATTTTTAGAGCTTAGGGAAGTAGATCTTGTTGTAATAGCTGTCCAAGTCAAGCAGTACTGAACAATGATTTTTATTTTTATCTTTTTTGTACCCAAAGTTAATCATTTAAATATACCCCTATTGACGTCGCTTTTCGTCCCCTCAAGGGGGAAATTGACCTTTTAATCGAATATACAAACCTTTGGGCTCTCGTTTATCAAGTCAATAGAGATTTGTCTCATTTTTTAGCCCTTGCCTCAACCCCTAAAGGAATATCCTTTTGTTTGGGCCTTTGGCTCACTTTCTTATGAGTTTACTGCTCAATTCCTTTTTGGGATGCTTCTTGGGCCCCTGGCCATTTGCCGTTACTCATCTCCTCCTTATTAGTGAGGAGAGATTTCCAACCCTTGAGCTTGTGGCTGCACTATGCAACACATGGTTACCTTTTAGGGTTTTCTCATTCCCAATTTTTCAAAGTAGGGGATTTTGGATCCAAGGCCCGGAGAGGATGTGCGGCATCCTCTCCTTCATCCCTGCCCCTATATAAGCAAAACTATAAGATTTTGCAGGAGGGACTTCTTCTACAAAGAACAGAGGGGAAAACAAAAGAAGAACAAGAAAGGGAAAACTAAGGTTACTCCCTTATTTCCTCTACCAAACCATCACCAGCAATGCTACTAGTAGTAAGGTGAACTTTGCTCCACCATCCTCACAACTCATAGTTATCAAGGCGTCAGGCATGGCAACCGTTCGCCTTACTAATCCTAGTGCCTTGGTTAATTTTTTTTTAAAAAAACACACGAGTAAACCTTAAATTTTCTCTCTATTCCTCATTCTTTGGACCTATCAAAGGATTAGGATCCTTTTAGGGGGGAAAAAAGAAACCTTACCTCTAGCTTGAATCTTGTTTTTGTTTTGGACAAATCTCTAAGTTTGTCTCAAAAATCTTCTTGCATATGAGATCTCTTTTTGTAGAGACTTCTTCATCACCACCATGCCAAAAGAGAAATAGGGAGAAAGAAGGAGAAATAAGAAGAAAAGAGACTAGTCGTATGAGGGGAAAAAAAAAAGGGTAATTATTGTACCTTTGTGCTTACATATGAAAGGTTTGACTATTCTTTTAATTGGAAACGGTAAAAGGCTCATCTATTATATAATATATGAAAGTTGAAGTATAAGTTGCAATGTGTCATCTTTTCCTTCTCTCTCTTCCCATTAATGACACTATAATAGAGAAAAAAAATAGTGCAGATCTTCTCCTTCCCTCTTATATTCTCTCTCTAAACATTAATGACACTATAATGGAGGAAAAAATAGTACAAAAAAATAAAGGGATATTATATTTTTATGTTTACCCACAAAATATATCATATATATCTTTCCAAATTCAAATGCTCCAATTTATTCCTACGTAATACTCCAATTAATTCCCTTTTATAGTCTACACCCTTACATATATAAAAGGAAACACTTCATAATCGAAGATGTTCTCCTGACTCTTCAATGGAACATACAATATGAGTGCTCCCTTTAAATACTTTGCACAAATAGCTATAACTATAATATATGAAAGCTAAAGTATAAGTTGGCATGTGCCATCTTCTCATTCACTCTCCTATTATCTCTCTTCCCATTAATGGCACTACAATGGAAAAAATAATAACATTCCCTCATGATTTGAGTGAAATCTTTGCCTAAGCTAGTTGAATGGAAATCACTTCAGTTCATAACGTCCCCTAAATCCTAACTCTTTAATTGCCAAATTAAATTTAAATCCTTCCAGATCTAGCCTCTTCAAATACTAATTCAATGAAAAGTCTTCAAGCTTCAACAACAACATTCTCCCTCTCAAAACGTAGTCCCTTTAATTGCAATAATTTTATCATCCAAAACATAGTTTGTTCTGACTGCAAACTTGAAGAGAAAACCCTAGCTTCCACATAACTTGAAGATTTTCTCCATTCCTTTTATTCTCTCCATTTTTTAGATGGTAAGGAGCTATTTTCTACCCAATTTTTTGAGTAATTTAAAAAAAACGCAAAATATAAAAGTGTTTTAAAAATGAAAACCATCACTTTCATTCTCTCCATTTTTTGGATGGAAACATAACAAGAGTAACAAAGAAATTGAATTATAATAAAAAAAAATCCTAAAGAATACATCAACTTTAGTTAAAAAAAGACATTAACGTTTAACAAAAATCAATTTTTTCCTTGAAATGATTTGTGTAGCAATGAATTGTGAAGTATAACAAGTAAACAAACAACAATCAAACCAATGGTTTAGGCATCACATTTGTTTTGAAATGAAAACATGTGAAAGGTTCTTTTACTTTTCTATGGGAAGCATGAATGGCACTTCAACCGCATGTTAAAGGTTCTTTTTTTTTTTTTTAATGGGAAACGTGAAAGACTCTTAAATCTAAGTCCCACCTTTTAAGAAAAGTTCAAAATTTAAAAATAACGCATTTAAAACTTTTGCTAAGCATCAATAAAATTAATTACAAATAAAAGAAATATATTATATATTAGTTACAAATAAAAGAAATTCATTATATATGTATATGGCTTTGTCGGCTTCTATTTCCTATTTCTTCTTATCCGAGGATAACAGGTCAAAGGAGTTGGGTTCGGGGAGTGTCCTTTGAGCCTTCTTCTTAGGGTCATCCCCTCTTGATGGCAATTTAGGGAAAGCTTGGAGGTTCCTCAAGCAAGCATCCCCACTGGCTTTTCTAGCTTCCTTGTGGCCCAAATGTTGCGGTTAGATACCCGCAGTGCGAGCCGCTAAATTCATTTGGTGGATGGTGACTAGCACCACTATTTCCTTTTGCACATCTGTCTCCTTTGGCTAGCTTTTGTCATGAAACTTGCTGGCTTTTAGATTCATTCCTTGGAACCGACGCCTCAAGGTTAACCTCAGTCTTTCTCGTGACCCCTCCGGAGTGGGGTTCCATAGTTAGCTTAGATTTGGAGAAGGGAGATAATAGATTTGTATACTATGATCCTTGATGTAGATAAATATATATATATATATATATTTCGCGGGGAAAATGGAGGCACAAATACGTTTATTGTTTTATTTAGGGGTTCAGGTTCACATCATCCTCTCACTCTAAAGCATCCACAATTCGTCATCCTCTCACTCATCCTTTTTTAATTTGCCTCTTTTTTTTAATGTAATCTGTAGCAGCTTCTTTCAAGATCTCCATTGAACCAGACGGATCGATTGTCCACTTACAAGTTGAGTTTTGTTCTCCTTGCAACTAGTCATCTGAAATGGTTGTATGTGTTTTTAATTTTAATTTTAATTTTTATTTTTTGCCGTTTTTCTTGGTGTCTTCAATATGTTCTTACTTTATTCTTCTTAAAGCCTACTGCTTCTCCATATATAGAATTTTTTTTTTTTTTAGTTCTAGAATGTTAAGCATTCTAGAATTGTATTATTAAAAGAGCAAAATTTGGGTTTTCATTATATAGAAATAGCTTCTTTCCTTTGAAAATCCAGCTAATTGGCTTGTCTGTGTATACAAATAGATTCTTTCTTCAAAAGTTAAGCTCTTGTATAGAAAAAAGCTTATTTCCTTCAACAATCTAGTTGATTGGGCTTTCTGTGAATAAAAATTGTATCTTTCCTTCAAAACTTCAGTCCATTGATTGATTGTTTTAGCCTATATGCAGGTTTAATAAATCAATGGTTTGAACATTCGAGATCAATCCTTGTCGCTTACTTAAATAATTATTATTCTTTCTTCCGATGGAACTATTTGATAACTTTTTATTTTTTAATGAACAGATTGAGAACCTGCTGAACAAATAAGTTCTAGACACCCTAAATGTGCTTGTTCCAAGCATACCAATTATATAAACAGGTTTGATTTGGCTATGGATGTTTTTATATTTTCTTAATTTTTCTCTGCGGCTATTTTTTATTATTTCTGAAACACAGCTGGAAAGATCGATTGCAGAGGCACATCTAATTGAGGAGATACCCACATTTTGTTCATTATATTTTGAATCTAATATTGAAATAATGCCTTATGTTCAGTGAGTTGATCTAATTCTATTTTAAAGTAATTAGATTGCTCAAAAAGGTTATCTTGTAGCGTCTAACTATGCATTTCAATGATGTACATAGGTTATATGATGCAAGCATTAAACATGAAAATCCAAGGCTCATAATACTAAACTTCTTTTATCTTTATTTTTGGGGAATCGTGCGCTTTTATTTTTTAAAAAAAAATGTAAAAAGGTTTTAGGGTCGGTTTTACTGTCCCGAACACTATTATTTTAATAATTTAATGAAAATTTTAGGGACGGTTTTAAAATATGACATTAATATTTTAAAATATATTGAGCAATGGAAAATACTTAACTATCAAGGTTTTTTTTTTTTTTTTTTTTTCCCTAAGATGGCATGTACCGTCAATAATAGTATCATTTACACCGACGGTTTCCATTTCTGTCTGTCAATAGCTTTGCCTATAGAGCTTTCATTGACAGTTTTCGTAGACGGCCAGACCATCGTTGATGCGTTTCGCAGACACGACTCCTACCATTTCATACGGCTAAAACCATCCCTAATGCTTGGCTTTCTAGTAATGATCCTCTTATGGATTGAACCCTGAGCTTGAAAATGAGACAACGCGTTGCAAACATGATCCACGAGAGTCCCGAAAGGGTGCTCTTTCAGCGCTCGCTACATTTTGCTCTAGATAATTATGTGAATCTAAATTCACAAAAATCACAACAATGAATAATGCATAAAAGTTCAAGAGAAGAGGCCCTCTGATTGACAAGGCTGAATCGTGATGCACTTGAAACCAAAAAAAAAAAAAAAAAAAAATGAAAGAAATAATGATTAAATAATTACTTGATCAATTTCGAGATACGGTGTATTAAATAAACAGTAGAGTTGACAAATCCATCATTCGAACCCCAGAGATGAGGAAGTAGAGATTGTAATTCACAGTAAGTAGGGTTTTTGAACCATTTAAAAATAAGGACAACAAAACGCCAGCTGCCTCTGTAGCATAGTGGTAGTGCGTTCGCTTCGTAAGCGAAAGGTCGCGAGTTCGATCCTCGCCGGGGGCTTCCCTTCTAAATTATTCATTTTGCTTTCGTTCTTTTCAATTGAGGACTTCTCTTTATTCTTTTTTTTTTTTAAATATTTTTTTCCCCCATTTTTAGCTCTGTTCTATTTAAAATTAATGGATCATTAATTCCTACACAGTAACTTCAGTCAACTTACTTCAAAAATAAGAAGGTTGAAGACTTGAATTCTTGTAGATTGAATTCAGTATTTAACAAGACCTATTCTAATTATAAGAATATAAATAACATATAAAAAATATAAAGATTGTATAATTTTTATTTTGGATTTGGGAATCTAGAATATATATTCTAGCATTGAAACTTTTTTTGAGCTCTTGTATAAATGGAAAGAAATATTTCGAATAAATGACGTCTTGAATCCACTCTACAAATATCAACTGTATACATTAAGGGAGCGTGCAAATAAAACAAAGATGTATTAATATCTATATAATTTTATTTTATATGAATCTCATCTCTCATCAATTGGATCTAAATATTTAAAATAGTTCATAAAATGAATGAAAACATAATATTTAATGTATATGTATAAATATTGGCATGCAGCTGATTTTGTCGGCTCATTCAATTCATAATGCTGATGTTTGAAATATATACTTCTAAAAATAATTTTGAGGTGACGCGGGGGTAAACAAGTAAATTTTATTAAAATTATTTTAATAAAACTATATTATATTTTTAAAAATACTTATAAAAATCTCGAGGATCTTCTGGATCATGATTCTCATCCGCCACTTGATTTCTTTTCCAGCCGTAACGCATACGTCGCTCCCGTCACGCCCACCGTGACATGCTCCTTGAAATCATGAAGCCTTTTGTTCCTTAACTCGTGCATGTCACGTGACGGGGTGTTATTAACGGACCATTTTCTTAAAATACCCTCGTTGAGAAGTTTCACAGTAAACATACTCCACTTTTTAAGGATTTTCTTAAACTACCCTAACTATTTGAAATCATAATTTAGAAATACAATTTTATGGGTCTTTTCACTTATAAAGTACGATTTTAAAATTGACTTTCTAAAGTGTGGTTTTATTTAATGTACGAATGACAGATTACACTTGAACTCAGTACTTTCGTTGCATAGATTATTTAAAATGTGGAAAATTAATTATGTGTTAGATGTGTAGCTTGCGTGATTATATAATTTTGTAAGGAAGAAATAGTGACAAGTTTGAATCCGTATAAACTATAGTAAGTATTGCCTTTAACATAACAGTTGCCCGTGTTATTCATGTATATTCTATGAGGGGGCTCTCTAGTAGGTTCAATTCTTGCTTGGTTTGTTTACTTCCTTTTTTTCGTTTTCCTTTTTCAACTCACATACATAGTGGTGGGAGAAAGGAAAATGCAAAACAAAGCTGGGAAAAAGGAAAAGGAAGTAATCAAACCAAGAAAGAAAGAAAACTAAAATTGAGAAAAATTATAAACAAAACACTACAAATTAGATTTGAACTTGTAACCATTTTCTTCCTTACAAATGCATTTCACCGTACGAGTTACACATAAAACATATAATTAATTGTCTTCTTTTTTAATGACCATATAATCAGTTGTATGCTTTTTTAATAACCTATATAGGGGAAGTGTCGAGTTTAAGTATAGTCTATCATTCAGACATTAAATGAAATCTCACTTTAGAAAGTCTATTTTAAGACTTACTTAAGAGCGGTTTCTATATTTTCTTGTGTGTCAGCTAGTTGTTTGTGAAATGGTAAATAAAATTATACTTCTAAAATATAATTTCAAAAAATTAGAGTAATTTGAGAAAACCCTAAAATTTCATTTGAAAAAATTAGACTAGTTTGAAAAAACCTTAAAAAGATAAGGTATATTTATAATAAAACTCGTCAATTTGGTAGTTCAGCGTCGAGGAGCACCATCAACAAGCCATATGGTGTGGGACCCTCTGATATTTTGAACATGTGTAAAAGGTTCAATCAACAAGGATGAGTGTAAATGAACACCTAGCAAGGGATAATCAATCAGGTGCATGTTCAAGAAAGATTAGTAAACAAATTTAACATAGTTTAGCTCGAACCATCAACCATTGAGAGACCCATAAGGTCATAAATCGCGTGCTGTTCAAACCTAGATACGGGATCTAACTTTTGTGCATTAACTCAAGCATGGAGGTCTCTTCAAAGTATTAGGGGCCCGTCAACTAGCCATTATGGCTCATGCATGCATTAATCCAAGCACGGGGTCTCTTATTCTCGCTTTTGCGGTTGTTCATCTCAGTTAACAGGTTCAAACACAATATTCAATAACCAACATAACAAGTGAGACTGAACAAATAGGTCAAACTATATTCAAATCAACGTTTGGGATTTCAAATATTAAAATGACAATAATTGGGTTGGTGGGTTCAAAAGGTTATTCCCAATCGCAGCCAAATCAACAAATCACGCTCAAATAATAAGTGCAATGACAATCTGGATGAACAAATCAATATAGACGTGCCAAATAATGTTTGGAACAATAAATAGGACTCAAATACTAATAGATTCAACTGAATTCAAGAGAAATTAAGACATTTTAACAAAAGAACTGAAATTCCTCGTAAAAGAATAAAACCAAAGTAAAAGAATAGAATTTTTCGTACAAATAATAGATTACCCTTACCTGAATTCAATCACACACTCGAGATTAGGTTATTCCCTTTCTACATACAGCTCCTCAAGGTGTTTTTCCCTTTTTTTTATATATTTATTTTCCTCCTCCTTTTTTTCTTCTTTTCTTCTCCGCAAAACGCTTGGCTCTCTCCGTTTTTTCTTTTTTTCCCTTCTGCTATTGTAAATAGCTCCACCATTTGACATTACATAACATAATATATATGGTTGCCGACTCCGGGGTTGCTTACTAGTGAAGTTCTTTACTCCACTTATCTTTAACTTTTAATATAACATAATATATTAACTTAACATATGCTATATTATATTAATACAATATTGTGGTATAACTCCACCTCTCAATTAGCTACGTACACATATATGTAATCTCATGTCGCACATCCGTCTATCCCACTTTTCACCATACTTCTCATTCCAATTATTAATGGGTTCCCAATTTCGTCATTTTATTACTCCAATACTCCACTCTGTGCGACGTCACACCCACCTATCTGTTTTCAGTTTCATATTTACCGCATAATCAAATTAGAATTAAATAAAAATTTACGGGTATTACAAACGCTCTCATTACTATACTTAAAATTAATTTAATTTCATTTTATTCAATAGTTTGAAAATATATTAGAACATTATCTTATAAGAATAATAATAATATGATATTTATTATTATTATTACAATTATTGTAAAATGAGGGACAATATTAAATATTATGGGATGCCTATATCTCAAACATAAATATTTTTAAATGATTCATTATTATGGTTTATTATCTTTTCAAATAATATATATTATATTTATGCAAAATAAATTAATTGTTACAAATTTGTTTTTAGTATAAGTGCAATTAATTTAAATTAATTTATTATTATTTAATATTTTCAAAATATATTAGGATGGCATTCCATAAGAATAATAATGGTATAATATTTATTGTTTTGATGGAAATAATTTTGTTGAGGTGTCCACAAACTTTTATAAATGTATATAAGTGTATGTATATTGATAATTAACATTGGTTAAACCAAAGAAGTTAAGAATCTTAATTGGGTGATTGAATTGTCCTGTTTAATAACACTAGCAGTCAATTTATACCATTTGAAATGTTCGCTGTTAAATTGTCCTTTATTGACAACGTTAGTGATCTATTGATGCATAATCCTTAAAGATTATATTATAACTTTTGTCCTTCTATTACCAAAGCAGTTAATAGTGTGAGAGGGGAAGAAAAAAAAAATGCTTCATTGATCACTTATCAATGTAGCGAAGATCAATGAAGACTCTTAAATTGTGCACTCCCATTTAAAATATATACAATTCAACTCAAATTGAAAATTCACTAAATAATTGGATTAGGTTGCTTCTTGGAATTTACACTTTATACTTGATGTTTAATCATGCACTAATTGGATGCAATGATTAAACCATTTTTTAAGATTGGGGGGCTCTGGTAAACATAACTTGCATCCAAAGCTTTCCTCACCAAACTTTACGTTTTTTATTTTAAAGTAATTTTGACCATCAAAATTGGAGAAAGATCAAGGTGGAGCCGAGTTGGTTCGTTACGTGTCCTACAAGTTAATAAAATAAATATATTATTTTTATTTAAATGTGGGTTAATACAATAAATAATATTTCGCTTTCCCGGTGTGTGCTGAGTTACTAAGCTTGGAAGGGGGGGAGTGATTCCGGTGCGCCATCCCACGCAAGCCTTTCACGTGCCTATCCATGTCAATTATAGGTTGTAAATGTGTTTTCAAAACATAAAGTTTTATTGAAAATAATGAATATACATGCTTTATTGCACCACAAGTTACTTTTATGATGCTAAACTTTATATATATATATATATATATATATATATATATATATATGTATATTTGAACGACAATGATATGATATATACTTAGCTTTTTTCAGATGGAAACCACCCATATCTCCTTCGGGCTTCGGTCAATGTATATTGTGAATGAAGCACACCCCGTGGGACGTACTTCGATCGTATCACAGTTAAATTAATTATTTATCATATTTTATGTATGTGATTGTTTTTTATCTTTTGTCCATGTAGTTTAAAATCGTTGACTCCATTCATTACGGATTAAGGGTTCATTTAGTTCACGGAATCTGTTTCAGAATGGACATTTCGGTGTTTGATATAGCTTTGAAATATGAGATTCCTGCAATGTGACTTTTTACAATCTTACATCCCTAAAAAGAAAAAAAAATGAACTTAACATTTTGCTGAGTTGAGACGTGTGAATATGAGAGTTTGAACAGGCCAAAATGTGTACGTGAAATATAATATCGAAACTACTTTTATAAATGAATATATTGATAAATTTCTTATTTAAATAATATTAATAATTTGTAAATAGGCATATTATTCATAATAAAGAGTTGATAATACTATTTTGAGAAATTAGTTATAATATAATTTTTAAGGATTATGTATCAATAGATCACTAACGTTGTCAATAAAGGACAATTTAACAGCGAACATTTCAAATGGTATAAATTGACTGCTAGTGTTATTAAACAGGACAATTCAATCACCCAATTAAGATTCTTAACTTCTTTGGTTTAACCAATGTTAATTATCAATATACATACACTTATATACATTTATAAAAGTTTGTGGACACCCCAACAAAATTATTTCCATCAAAACAATAAATATTATACCATTATTATTCTTATGGAATGTCATCCTATACAAACGCTCTCATTACTATACTTAAAATTAATTTAATTTCATTTTATTCAATAGTTTGAAAATATATTAGAACATTATCTTATAAGAATAATAATAATATGATATTTATTATTATTATTACAATTATTGTAAAATGAGGGACAATATTAAATATTATGGGATGCCTATATCTCAAACATAAATATTTTTAAATGATTCATTATTATGGTTTATTATCTTTTCAAATAATATATATTATATTTATGCAAAATAAATTAATTGTTACAAATTTGTTTTTAGTATAAGTGCAATTAATTTAAATTAATTTATTATTATTTTTAAATAATATTAATAATTTGTAAATAGGCATATTATTCATAATAAAGAGTTGATAATACTATTTTGAGAAATTTATTATCATATTATGTATATTTTATTTTTATCTAGTGAAATCTTTAAATAATTTTACCTGAATGGATTTAACCAATACATGAGTATATTAATTTTAACGAGATCTGATAATGAAGAACAAATTCATCATAATTATTTAAAATTAAACGAATTAAAGGTTTATAAAACCTTTATTAAATTTACGATGCTCAAGATGGATACGTTCTGATTTTTTATTTAAATCTCATAAAATTGATTTAATTATATATTTTTATATTTTAAAATTTATATGATTAAAATTACTCTTAAATGTCTTGGACATCATCAATGAGCAAAATTGGAGAGAGAAACCCGGGGAGGAAAGGGACTGGGAACTGTGCAATTAAATGCTCTGGACGGGCTAACCAAGTTGTTCGTGCGTGTCACGTGAGGTAGCATTAATGTCATCAGAGGAGCTGGACGCCGTTGCAATCAATCACCCTGGTTGGGTTGTGGGGCCCACTGTCACTTTCTTAGACACGTGGAAGGCGGACGAGATGAAGACGCGTGGCAAGCACATAGGACAGCAGTCAAGCCCTGCACTGTGCTCCTCTCGCTTTTCAGAAAAGTGCAAGTTGGCCTCCTCGGTGGACCCCGCCACTACAACGGACCCTTCACAGGCGCCTCCTTCCGTTTGGCCCACCGTCCCCTCAGCTTAACCAGGTCCATGCGTACATTAAAAATCAGATCATTCATTTAAGAGTTTAAAATCTATTATTTTAAAAATTATAATATTTTCAGAAAACTTGATTCCGCGTAAATTTAATAAATTGCAAATTTAAATAAATGACTAAAATTTATAAAATATACATGAAAATTATTTGATAGCTGAATATAAAATTTATTTTTTATCCTAAATACAAATGAGTCTGATTTTATTATTTTAATTCACTTTTTGAGATATTTTAAAATTTACTTTGATAAAAAAGTAATAAATTAAAGTTTTGATGTTCATCACGTTTCAATCCGCATGTGGTCGCCCACTCACGACTACATACATTAATATTGAAAATCCCACCGTCGAAATATGATTTTATAATTTTTTTTGGTATAAATTATTTTACTACTTTAAAATGATAAGCATTAACTCATTAATTCAGTCAAAATATCATGAAAATCAAAATTTAAATTTTTCATTATATTTTTGCTTCCCCTTAAGCCAATAAAATATTCTATCCCTCCCATGGGAGAGTTTGAATAAAATGGGGCATGGGTGGGATTATTATTTTTAAAAATAGAAAAGGGACATATGATTTACGTCTCTCCCTTGTCAATTGGTTTTTTGTAGTGTTTGGCTAAAAAATAATTTATTTTAAACACTTGATGAAGAAACGATGGTGATAATAGTAAAATTTCATCGATTATTTGAAAATAAGAGATTAAATACTTCATCTAAAATAGCATTGTCTTATTAAAAAAATTATTATATTTTTAAAATGTTGACTAAATAATATTTACATACTTTCGCATGTATTAAAAATAGCTGAGGTCGATGGGTGAAGTCTCGTTTTCGTCTTCACACGCACATTTACCAACCGCAACCCCTCGCTTAAGTTGGGGCCCACCGTCATTTCAGAACACGTGGGAACTGACGAGATCGTGACACGCGTCAATTGCGAGGACACCAGTGAGGCATGTACTCCTCCGGCTTTCAGAAAAGCGCAACTTGGCCACCTTGTCATGGACCCCACCCCCTAACAAACCCCATGCCAGGCGCCCCTCCCGCGGGGTCCACTCCCCCTCCACGTTTCGTGCAAACCGGCCGTCTGTCAAGTTTCTCCTCGAGACAGCCCCTGTGACCTTAGAGAAATCCATGAATCCCGACAAACTTCTCTCACCCGTCTTTTCAACAAGCTTTCCAGTTTTCTCCCCCCACCCCTAATCTAATACCACGCAATATTATTTTCTCTAAAAAATTTTTTTTCCTTTTTTTATTCAATTGGCTCTACTTAGCAATGTTGGTAAACATTTTAAGAGGCTATAAATCGTTACAGAAAAGTAAAATTTAAATTATTTGGAATGATTTAGACCTAAATCAACTGCTAAATCACAATATAGTAAGGAAATAAAACTTTTGAGAACCAAAAAATAAAAATAAAAAACTATTTTTAAAAGTGGACCTTTACAATTATTCACTGTTCTTTTTTCTTAGGAGGGTGAGAGAGAGCCGCTGAAAGCACACGTGAAATGTTTGGCTCCTTTCGCGTACGGTCTCAACACGTGTCCCGTCGCGTTCAAAAAGAACTCATGAACAGCCGACGTCACATCGCCAGAGCTCCTTCTCGAACACGTGTCACTCCGGATCTTCTCGAGATCGCCACTTGCCGCTCCAGGAGTTCTCTCTCTCTGACCATGAGGGTTTCTTTTTTTCCGCTATTATGAGCCCCCCACAAAAAGGAAAAATGAACTAAATAAATATATATAATAATTCCTTTCCCTCATTTTTCTTCCTTTTTTTCCCCCTTCCAGAAACAATCAAACTCCTCTTCTCCTCTGTTTCTTCCTCATTTTGGCTCCTCTTCTTCAATCACAATAGCAAGTCTACAGTCCATCGATTCTCTGTTCTTTTTCTTGTTTTCTTCCTCTCGTGATCCCCTATTTATCGCTTCAAGTTCAGATTTTTTCATGTCGAATCATCATTTTGTAGAACGGATTGGGTTTGATCGATGGGAGGGGAGTTCCCAATCAGCTGTTTGAAAGAACCTGAGCTGGTTCTGTGCCTGATTTAATGGAGGAAGCTAATGAGGGAAGGAGGAGTGCATTCATGGAGCATTTGACCCTAAAATTGGAGAACTGCCCCAAGGATCTGCTGCAGAGATTCATAAGCGGAAACCCTAATCGAGGTGACGGGGGAGAAGAAGAAGGGGAGGAGGAGGAGGAGGATGCGGAGGAGATTGAGCTGAATCTAGGGCTCTCTCTGGGGGGTAGATTCGGAATCGACAGGAGCGCCAAGAATAAGCTTATACGTTCCTCCTCCATCGCCTGCTCCATAGCCACTCCCCACCTGCCACGTGTCGCCGACTTCCCAGCCCTGGTCCGGACCTCCTCCCTCCCGGCGGAGACGGAGGAGGAGTGGCGGAAGCGGAAGGAGCTCCAGACCCTTCGGCGGCTGGCTGCGAAGCGCCGCCGTTCTGAGAAGCAGAGGAACTCCAGGACGTCGGAGAGAGATCCCTCCGCCAGCGCGGGGGCCGAGCGGAGCGGCTTCGAGGACGACAAGAAGGAGCTTAAGCTCGTTTCTCCGGTGGGGGCGCTGCCGCTGCCTCCAGGGTTTCCAGCGGCGGCCGCCGCCGTGTCTCGACTCGACTTGAGCGCCAAGGGGAAGGGTGGTAGCGGCGGCGATCTGCAGGGATTCGGGATACCGACCTCGCAAGGATCGGCGGAATCGCAAGGGGGAAGCTCTGCTGAAATGTCCGAGTCCGAGAGCAAACCTCTTCAAGGTACACACAATGCCTGCAAGAATTCGTTAAATTGTGTACTCTTGATTTAGATATGTGTGGGATCGAGAAGGATTGAACAGGTTTTATCCGGGAGTTTGTCTGTTTGCTGTGTCGGTAGACTTTGTTTGTTTACTGGCCATCCTTCTCACTTGCTTGGGTTTGATTCTTTACCAATTCTGGGCTTACAAATTATTGTTTTATGACTGTTCTGTATTGCGCGGTTTTCTTTTGGTTTTGTCCCACTTCCCCCAACCAGGAACAAGGGGGAGTAAAATAAAAGACAATTGGGTGGAGTTTAGATCAGTTTGGGGAGCCTACGGTTAGCTGCTTTTAGCTTTTCGCGAACGAGCTCGAGATTATGGCTTACTCGTAAAATCTGGTTTAGTCGGCTTCACATTTGAGCTTTTCGAAAGAGCTGTTTTGAGGTTTCTCAAAATTCACCAAAAGGAGCTTTTTCAACTGATATGCTCAACAATAAGCACGAGTTTAGAGTGAGGTGGCCCTCATTCGATTTGATGATCAGCTATCAGCCATTAATGGCTTTTCTGTGATCATTTGACTCTCTTTAGGCACTTTGGTTATTGTTATTAATGCTTTTTTTCTTCTTTCCTGGATTGTTTACTGTCGTGCGTACTTTCTGTTGAAGTCATAATTAGAAAACTGTGTCATGCGGAAAAGCTTTCCATGATTATTGTCAAAGTAAGAAAGAAAGAGAAGGAAGAGTGAAATGCTGGTGGGTGCTCGGTGGTGTGTTCTAATAGGTTCTCTGTTCATAAATCGACTGACTCATAAGTTCTGTTTGTTCCACAACCTGCTGTTTTGAACTATTTTTATTACTGGGGCTCATGGGAACAATTTGATTTAGGGTGAAAGGGTCAAAGAGGAAGAAGAGAAGGTCCAAGAATAATGTGGGTAAAAATGATAAAAATACATGGTTTCTCATGATTTTGGCGGAGATAGTACCCCTGGCAGAAAGTACCTGGGATTATTGGGTCGTTTTTGATGGGATAAATGTTGACTTGAGTTGAACGGGACCAATTTTAAAGGTTCCATAATAGATATTACTGATATTAATATAGTAGCCCTGAAGATGCATTAGGATCAGAGACCTTTTTTTTATTATTTTGCAGCTGGTTACTGGAGATAGGCTTATTGTAGTGTAGCTGACCATGTGGTGAGTTCCTGTAGTGTCTATGAAGAGACAAAAAATCATCTGATAAAGGATTTAGTAAAATTTCTTTCCCGTTTTCTTTCCAGCAATCATATCAAAATTTAGGTTTTGTGCTCCACCATTTGGTTCCACAGCTTGAAGAGGGACCCAGCTGCTGGTCATCTTGCCGATGTTACTTACTATAGGTTTCTCTTCCTTTCTCTTATTTTTGTGTTTTGCACTCTAGAAGCATGTGAATGTGATCAATCCTAAGTTTTATCCGATGATTTATCAAATTCTGCCCTTGTTTTTAGACATTGGGTGGTACCACATCTTGTTGGGAGACTCTTAAAGAAGGTAGGTTGGTATGAGTGTAAATGTGGTTGAGAAAAATTTAAATTGTTAATTTTATTGGTAATTTGCTCTGTTTTAACGCAAACAAAATATTGAAAATCTGATTGTATTTCGTAAAAGGATACAGAGAAGGTGCCCATTGGTATGGGAAATCCATTACCATGAGTTCTATGTAACAAATTTTTACTTCTGTATTTGGATCAAGGGACAGGAGTGGAGTGGAGGGTACAGTCAAGTAAGTGGCAGATTAAACCCCAATGGAATTTAGAGTTGGGAGAGAGATAATGAGTGTCTGCAAGAGAGAGAGAGATGGGGAGTCCTTAACCTAGGTTTAGGTAGGACAGCTCTCTGTCCACGAACATTTGCTTAAAGATATGGCTTTACTACAAAGAAATTGACCTTCCTTGGATTAAGAGCTGTAGCACCTGTAACCTTTCTATCACAATCTTGCACAATGAAGCCTTCATGTGCAACAATCAAAAAATTTGAAGAGTCATCGGGTTAACTTATCATACATAATTTCTTGGGAATATTCATAGAAAATATTCCTAAAAAGCTTCTACCTGAAAGATCATCAATTTCTAAAAGAATGACAAAACAAGTAAAACGGCGAATCTCCTGATTATTTCATTGGGATTTCTCAGTGAGATTAAAAGTGCAAACAAAGGCTAAAAGCTTCCTTTTTAAATCAAACTTTATTGAGAAAGAAAAGATGTACAAAGTGTAGGATCCTCATAAAAAGAAGAAAAATCCTTTTGAAAGGAACGAAGACAAAACAAAGCTATAAAACCTGCCAAACTTGTTGGACATCCCTCAAGAGAAGCTGCTTAGCACAATCCCAAGCAACGGTCAACAAAAGAAATGCTCTCTGAAGAGCCTATTCAATAACTTCAAAGAAAATGGACATTGTAAGAACAAACGATCATGAGTCGTAAAATCCTAGAGACACATTACACACCAATTCATTGAGGTGGGTTTGATCCTTTGTATTGATTACCTTACAAACAATTTTCCACATGATCCTTTGATTTTTGAGGGAGCCTTGCTTTCCAAATGAAGTTTAAGAGGTTGGAGTGAAGGGAGCAAGAATTAGATTTTGGTATTGTCCATGCTTAAGCATGCATATCTTTCAAAGGGGTGAAGAAAATGTAGGAGCCCAAGAGCCCTTTGGCTCCTTATTATTCAGATGACAAAAGCATTAATATTTGCAAGAAACTGAAGACCTGTTGGAGAGATCAAACTGGAGATCAGGGCACCCTGAAGATGGGATAGACAAAGAAGGCGGGGATCATGGCAAACCAAGTGAGTGTCCTATTTCCACAAGTCTTCCTCATTCCTTTGTTCCACTAGTTCCCAAGAATTAGCATAAATGGATCTTAAATCAATGCATGAGAGCCTATGTGGTAATATTACCCTTAGCAATTTTAGACTAAATACTATATCACTGATTATAGGGAAACTAATAAATAAGTTACTAATCTCCACTGCCCTTTGACTGCAAAACGGGCCATTTAAATTTTTAGTAGAGCCTTAATTAGCAATCTATAAGTAGTTGGGCAAGGCTTCCTGTAAGGAAGACCTTATAAACTACCCAATTCAATTAGCAAGTGTTCATTTGAGGAAAAATTTTATGAACTTATAAATTCAGTTTAGCAAGGCTTCCTTCAAGGAAAGCCTTATAAACTACCAATTTCTATTTGAAATTTAGGCGTAGATGAGCGAAATAATTACCGCTAGCTATAGAGTTATCAAGCCACATGGTATACTTGATAAAAATTGGCATTATTACAATAAGAGGACGGTAGGCCTATCCTTTATTTGGAACACCGAGTGGAATATTCAAAATATTAATTAGAATATTACTTGGAACATGATCAGATACATCTGAATTGGTGATCAGCGTACCTTATCTGCTTTCTTATGCCTTTGGAGTGCCCCAAGACAAGTGAACGAACTGGCCCTTTGGTAAGATACTTGAGTGAACGTATTAGAATAAATTTCCATTGTTACCGCGAGAATCATTTTAAAACCTGGGAGAGGAAAATAGGACCATCCAACCTGACCCCCCATCTTCCATCTTCATGAATAACCAGTTGTCCACCTGAAATCTATTCTATGCCTGTTACCTCTGCAAATTTGGAATTATTCTGAATTATATCTGTGATTAAAAATTTTCCTTCTATAACAAGATTATTCCTAGATTCCCTCCATCAATACTTAGCATTAGTCTTCCGTATGCCTATTGAAAAGTCTTCCTTCTTTCATTGGCCTATAGATTTTGACATACTCAATCCAAATTTCTGTTCATTATCATCGACTTAATCGTTTATTTATTTTTTCTATTATGACTGAGAGGAATGGTTGGAAGTATGGGTTAAATTATTCACTATAAAGAATCAAGTTAAACTTGTCAATCTGACCCAAAAAACTCCTACCAAGTTTAAAACAATTAAGTAGGAAGACTGGAATTGGGTGTGTGTATTTACTGATCAAAATGTAGGAAGACTGGAGTATAAGAAAGATTTTTGATCGACACGTCACTTATCATCGGGCATCTAGTGTTCCTATTTTTGGGCATGTTGTTGACCCTAGTGCCAGTGCAGGTGCCCTTTGTAATTGAGTTTTACATCATCCTAAATATTTCTGAAGACTACGACAAAGGAATCTAGAAGTTCCCAACTTCTTCCGAGCGTCGAGGTCTACATTATTTGTAGACTACCACAGGATTTCGAAGATTTACTGGCATTCCAAAATGGGCATTAATATATTACCGACATCATAAATGGCCTCAGCATACCCAAACCGTTAGTTATTGCTGATGCATTCTTTACAATATTGTGTTTGCTATTCTGCTTCTTGTGGTAGGTATTCCTTTAGCGCTTGCTTTTCCAGTGATAGGAAAATATAGCAGTTTAATGGTTTGATCAGAGTGGGAACATTTTTTTCCATCTCTGTATCCCTTTGTAGTAAGGCTCTGAGTGGGGCCGATTTCTAGGAATGGTGGATGGCGTCTAGGCTTCTCAGCGGATTATATTTATGTACTGCAGAGCCGTGGAACTTCCTGCCAGGAGAAAAACGCTATATTACGTGTGTGCGCATGAGTGCATATTTATGTGCTGTTAATTATTTGACAAGATGGCTACAGTGATCTGATCTATTGTTTGACCATCTTCTTGCAAAAGATCCTGAAATAGGGAACTTTTACAGAAACTCTTTAGGAACCATATGGGGGCATTTTATCTTTAGAAAAAGGGGGGGAAAAGAAAATTTACCCTCGAAGAGATTGATCACTTTTTAGGGTCTCTACTCAAGCAAATACATTTCCAATAATAACGTGGCGAGCCATTGGTGCTAGTTTTAAGGAGTATGAAGGAAATATAGTTTGTTAGATCCTCTTGCTGCTCGTTACCGGTTATTGTTACTTGAGGCTGCTGTGAAGCATATTCTAAACTTCTGGATAACTGCTAGATGAGTGGGAGTTGTATCGCTCCTGCTGCTCTGAAAGGTATAGACCGTTTATTTTCTTAGCTTGTTATGCTCAACTTGCAGGATGAAGTAGAGGGTTACGCCTTTGGCTCTCTCTCTCTCTCTCACAGCTGGAAGTGTCTTAATTTTAATTTCAGTACACTTCTTACACATTTGAGGAAATATTTCAAATTTTAGTATGATTAATTGTAGCTAGACCCTTTTACGTGAACCCTTACTATATATAACCCAGAAGGTTTTTTTTTTTTTTTTTGGGGGGGGGGGGGCTTTTTTGCTGGAACATGAGAGAATTTTACATTTGAGATTTTACCTTCCAAAACCACGTCTTTTTGGGCCATAGAAACTCCTAACTTGGTATGTGGGCACACCATAACTGATTTCCCCTATATATATGACCTCTCTTTTGACCCCACTTTCTTTTCTCAATTCATTTTCTCAGCAGGATCCAGTAGCTGTATTGAAGCGAGAAGCCCTGCTAGCAATCCGGAAGCTGCTGGTTCTTCGGGTACCAAGATCAATGAAAGTTCAAGTAAAGCTTCTGGAGACAGCCCATCTAAGAAAGCCACTCATGTTGAGAATAGAGGGAAGGAAGTTGGGGCAAATGCGATGGAAGACATGCCTTGTGTTTTCACAAAAGGAGACGGTCCGGAGGGCAGAAGAATAGAGGGAATCCTATACAAGTACGGAAAGGGACAAGAGGTTAGGATCATGTGTGTGTGCCATGGGAGGTTTCTATCTCCAGCAGAGTTTGTTGAGCACGCGGGAGGGACCGATGTCGCTCACCCGCTCCGGCATATTGTGGTAAACCCTTCTGCTGCTTCCTTTTTGTAAGAATAATAATAATAATATCCATGTTCCCATCCCTTAAAAGGGAAGGATAAAAGAAGTAGAAAATCAAGAGGATGTTATTTATAATGAGTAGTTTGAGGTTTTACCCTATATGTGTTAAGAACAAAGCGAACTGTCAGTGTGTTCAATGAATGATACTTCCTGTCTGGAAGGGAAAGAAATGGTTCAATGAAGAATTTTCGGATATGTTTCTGCTCCTGCGTCTATTGATTTCATTTCTTTTTCTGAGGAGCACTGACCCAAGCATTGGGTCATTCTTCCTGGCATTGTGAACTACTGCTGCCATTAATTCTGTTTAAGAGTAGCAATTGTGAATGGGAGGGCTGAGGGCTGAGGGATATCAACTCAATTTGTTCTTGGCAGGCAGCATTCTTGCTTGGGAAAAAGTTGCGCGTACATAAAACTGTGTGGGTGAGTTGGTTCTACGAACTCAAAAACCGAGAAAAACAGATAATAACAAAATTGACACACTTAGAAAAAATAAATTATAAAAATTTTACAACCAAAATATAAAAGGGATAAAAAAATGAATAAATTTATAAAAATTAACACAATTTGGAAACATAACAAGAGTAATAAAAAAAACACATTGAATTATAATAGAAAAACTGAAAAACGCATCAATTTCAATCAAAAAAGGATATCAACATTTCAAAAAAAATTTACTTTTTAATTGAAGTGATTATTTCACAATGAACTGCATGAAAAATAAATAATAATCCGGCCACGGGCTTGTACAATGATACTCGGAAATAAATAAAACCTGAAACAGGGAGTAACCATACATAACCACGTGTACCTAGAACTTGGGCTAGTCTAAAAGCCCAAAGTCAGATTGGGCTGGGCTCGAACGTGGATTAGGCCCAACTAAGGATGGAGTTGGGCCAGCCTCGAAGCCCAAATCACCTAAGAAGACGAGGGAGGGGTCCGCGAAAAAAGAAAGATGGAGGGATGGCCGAGAAAATCATCTGAGACAATTTGTTCCTCAGAGACGGTGGAATGAACAGTGCACCCAAGGAAGATGAGAGAGACGGCGCGTCCGTACATTCTCCATGCAAACCTCCCCCTTCCTCTGCTTCGTCCCTCTCCAAGGTCTCCCTCCCTCTCTCTCTCTCTCTCTCATTTGATTTTACTGTAATTTTGATTTTGATTTTCGCTGGCGGGATTAGTTTATTAGGGTTTTTCTACTTCTGTGGTTGCACGATCAGGAGAAGTCACAGGTTGAATTGGAGCTTAGGCTGTTGGAAGCTCTGGAAACGTATCCTCCCGTCAAATTGAGAGGTTGGTTTATTTGATTCCAGAGTTTTATTTTGTGCATTTGTTTCGTTTTACTCTCTTTATCTCTCGATTTAATCTCTCTCGCTCCCTTATTCCTAATTGGAACTTGCTGATCATTTGATTGCTTTTAGTACACGTTATTAGTTTCCAGCTTAAAAGTGTGTGGCTTTTCATAAAATTGTAAAATAAATGAAAAAAATTTCTTATTTGTACCAATTATTGTCATGCAATTTCAGTTAACAGAAGGATCCTTTGCACGAAAGAATAATGTGTCCATATATATATATATATATATGTACACACAAATATATGTATATTATGTGCCTTCGGCATTGAGTAATTCAT
The DNA here is from genome assembly GCA_034195605.1 of Santalum album. Taxonomy (NCBI): domain Eukaryota; kingdom Viridiplantae; phylum Streptophyta; class Magnoliopsida; order Santalales; family Santalaceae; genus Santalum; species Santalum album. The sequence goes on along the minus strand of CM067260.1, from coordinate 8,816,910 downwards.
AAGGGTTTGAGAGCATAATGGTGGCTTTATTGAAAACTTAATGACTACAGTTAATTGACTGTTGACACTCCCTTTGGACTCAATGAAATCTTACTTTAATGAATTAAGTGTATAGTTGTAAATACGGGGATTTATGTTACCAAAAACTTGAATTATCTCAAGTAGGTGGAAGATTGCCTGCCATATAGTGTGGCAATTTACTTCTCCTTTCCATATCATAGTACTACAAAAATACTTGTTTGACATCTTCTGAAGTCTTTTCTTTCTTATTTTGTTACTGTTTGCAATCTTCGGATTAAGATCAGTTTAACTTAGTGTAAGCAATCACCTGAACAAGTGAAAAAAAAAAAAAAAAAAAGGACAATTGATTTGTTTGGGGCAAGGGAATTCGGGAGATTGTGTCCGTAAATATGGAATTTGTTGGATGAGAAAGGGCTCCCGGGATGATACTTTGGAGCTGTGTCAAAAGCAATCTCTTATTCTCAAGAGTCCATCTGAGATCCTTAAAGCTTGTGTGTGAATTCCTGGCACTGGTGTCTTTGTTCTGTTTTTTAGCTATGTCAGTTTCACCTATATAAATTTCAATGTGGCTTATGAGATGATTCAAATCTTGTGTGAGGCAACCTTTATAAGCACAAAGTACATGAAATGATGTGAATATCTTACACATGAAAAGCTGTCTTTATGGGTATTAGCAACATGGGATGTACCGTGAGTAAATGGTCTGTTTTGTTTTGTTATGCCACTTATCCCGTTAATTAAAAATGGTGGGGTAACTAGTGTTTTTTTCTCCTACAGGCATACATCGGCACTTTGTCATTTATGGTCTAATGGAATTTCTGCGGAAAAGGTCTCCTTTATCTTCTGCATTCTCTTTTGCTTTTTTCATTTTCATTGCTATTTTCTTTCTTCTAACATGTTCTTGCAACATGTATAACTCCTTGTGGCAGCTTTGACAGGCATTTCTCTCCCGATGAAGTTCTGCAGCTGCTAGATCGATTTTACAACCTAGAAATGCTGGTATGTGATTAATTTCAGTCATATTAATCTATTCTCTTATTGATAGATCACTGTTATGAAAGAAGGCAACACAAAATATGGGTTTTAGATCTTAACTGAAATTGGTCAATCTGCAATGGACTGTTATCAACATCTAAACTAGCACATGATACAAGTATGTAATCTCTTATTATATATTTTGGTGTCGTTACAACAGCATGAGTATCAGATATTTGAGTTTCTTAGAATATTTTGGTAATCATAGCCGAACTTTTGTAGCCTATGCTTTATCTTTAACGGCATTAATGGTGTGGGGTGGGGTGTGCATGCGCATTGTTGCAATTTTAGGTGACCAATAGGGAGTATATATGCAATAATAATTGAAAATTTTAATTTTATATACTTCCGATGAAGGCCTAATGAATGAATAAAAAGCTTGCGACTTGACGTCTAGAGAGAGTACTATAATGCATGCCATGATTTGGGTAAATAATAATAATAATAATAATAGAGTTGTCTAGATGTGTAGATTTGAGCTCTTTTGATATAATTGTATAATTGCAGTTCTGATTCATGTGCATTACTTCTTTCCTTTACACCAGATTGTTAGTTAATGTTCGTCGAGCCCTCACCGTATCATCTTAGTTGCTTGTGATTTTGGTAAATTGCAGAAATCAGAAGACGAAGAAACCGAATGGTTGAGTCAGGAGGAAGATTTTAAATTGCCCCCAGGTTACTTCGTAAAGGACGAGTGATTAGTAACATAGTTTAGGTGTACAAATTTAATTTCGTACGAATGGGACTTTTTAATTGCATGTTATAGCCAAGTTCACTGTGTTTTCAATAGTCCCTTGTGTTGCTACTCTTTACTTTAATGCGTCGAAAATAGAAATCGAAACATAGCGTATACTCTTGGCTAGTCTAAATAACAAGTGTTCTATTTGTATAGTATAGGAGTTGAAGACGATTAAATGGGGTTTTTGATTGATAAATTAGAAAGCCGATTATATTATTTGGTCAAATGTTGCGCGATTCTATGATGGAGGCTTTATTAGTCGAACTTTGATTATTTGAATGAAATTTCATTCATAGTTGCCGTCAAGTAAATGTAAGATTTATTCTCACCGATCACGATCTTGAACTCATAACTGATCATTTTTCTTATTCAATGCAACTGATGGAAATAAACCCAACATCATCACTTTCAAAATATAAACTCGAAAGGGAAGTTATAGAGATGAAGTGAGAGAGGAAACAAATGCAAAGGTGAACTGTAAAATTAATACGATCCATCATTTGAATTGGTCTGCAGAAGAGCACGAATCAAAAGCAAAAGCTAAAGCAAATGATTGAAAGCATACTAAAGAACAACCTTATCTTCTTCTTTCTACTGCTGAAACTGCAAGGAATAATCCAAACTGCTCAATCAACTTCTTCCCCATGGGAGGTTCTGAAACAAAAGTCCCATGAAGGAGCATGCATCGGATCATCGTCCCGAGATATCTCAGCTTCGCTACCTCATCACTGCTACAAAACATTTCGAACTTCAGATTTACAAAATAAAGGCACCAGAGAAAGAGACAGAGAGGATTCTCATCTCTCAACTGGATCTTGCCCTTTTTCTAAGGTCACCTCATTCTAGGCAGGAGTTCCACAACGCGCTAGGATGAGGTAATCTCGTGAAAACAAGGATATTGGGAATAAGAGGTTAGAGAAATTCATCATGAAATTTTACCTCAGGCTCGGCAGCTTTGGGTTCTTCAGCTTTGATGTTGTCATCACCTGCATGAAAGCAATAATAGTATCTAAGAATCGCTTCGATAACTATATCCCAAAAGACACAGACTAATACCGCACATCCCCATCAAATCCCAGCAAAATCTACAAAAGCTTACTCATCAATATAAAAATGGCAGCACAGTCAAGTAATTTCATCAAAATGCATAGATAATTCCTTTATTACCTTTCATTCCATGCGTTTACACCTTAATTGTTTGAAAACTAGGTGGATATGCATAGAACTGTCCCTATTCCAGAGTGTTATGCAAGGGTACGTACAGATTAACTTGAAAGGTATCTCGGATTTCGTTGCAATACGTTACATGGTTTAGCAATTTAGAGCATGTAGTTTAAAAATTGCTACTGGGAAAATTTATTGCATACAGCAAAAGAGTTACCTCCATCTTCAGGCAAATCAGAGGTCCAGAGAGTGAGGTTGTCTCTCAATAACTGCATAATAAGGGTGCTGTCCTTGTATGACTCCTCACTCAAGGTGTCCAACTCTGCAATTGCCTCATCAAAAGCTTGTTTAGCCAAATGACAGGCCCTGCGAGTTTTAATATGACATTTTATCATCCAAAACTCGAGAAAAAGGAAGATGACCTAATCCCCGTAACCAAATGCAGCACTAGATTACCTCTCAGGAGAATTCATTATCTCATAGTAGAAGACAGAGAAATTGAGAGCAAGGCCAAGACGGATCGGGTGGGTCGATGGGAGATCAGTACTCGCTGTGGCGGACGCAGCCTAACCGAAATAATGAAGCAGAATAAAATGTCCATTGAAATTTGTTCATTTCCTCTTCCAAATGTTAAGCCTAAATATATCATAATTTATATGATTTTAAATCCCCCCCCCCCCTCTTTTTTTTTTCAAGTATTTAGAAGACCTTGTTTCCTAAAATGCTCTCTTAGTTTTGGCAAAAATACGGGACAGTTTCAAGTGTTCTTTACATGAAAGTTGAGTTAGTAGGAAAAACTTTGCTTCTCAAATGGCATCAACAAACAACATTATTATCGTATTTGCGAATTGAAAACTAGGTTTCCACAACTAAATGGACCCCAAATACCGTAGACTAACATGCATAACACGAGTCTATATATAAAGGAAGTCGAGAAAACTTAATTAACATGCCTCATAGCCCTTCAGCGACTGTTCGGACGTTTCTTTCCTTTCCTGGTCAGTCTTAAACTCAGCAAGATACCGGAAGTAATCACCTTTCCTGAACTCATGCGTGCAAAAACAAAATATGAGCGAAATAAATCTACAACTTCTAACACACAGAAAAATCACTATACTAAAAGAGCTGGCATCATATACTTAGAAACTGAATCAGGTGTATTTTCATATTGCTATGGGCCATTTGTTAAAGCAACAAAAGCTCCTTGAAGTCGGAATTTTCCACTATCTATAACTTCTGAATTATCTGTTTTCTTTTCAACTTCTTGGGTGTGAGAAGAATAACATGAATTATTCATCAGAGCTTTCTCTATGCAATTTCCTATAAAAGTTCCGTTTATGACTGGAGGTGAAGATACTAAGAGAAAAGAGTATAATTATACTTCAACACTAATCACATTGAGTAGATTTTTACTGGTTGATTGAAATCAAACAAGGACCAGATAAATTGAAACTCCAAGGCAACTCACATTTTGTAGTAGAAAACAGTAGCTTCCCCTGAGCCAGAAGAAGGAATCAGGTGTTCTTCTATGATCGTCAAAATGTCATTGCAAATCTTTGTTAGCTCATCCTCAACCTTCTGGCGGTAAACCTTGATAATATTGACATTTTGCTCATTTCCTTTTGACTCCTCTTTCTGCTCAATAGAAGACATGATACGCCAAGAGGCACGGCGAGCACCTATGACGTTCTTGTAACCCACAGAGAGGAGATTTCTCTCCTCCACAGTCAGCTCAACATTGAGCTTGGCAACTTTTTTCATACTCTCAACCATTTCTGTATTGTTGAGCAATAAAAAGATTTCAGAAGATCTGATCGCTATGAGTTGTAACAATTACATTTGTTTTTCTTTAAGACCCAGCCAAGAGAAAACTTCACAGAAATCACAAAAGACCTTCCTCTAATCAATGTTAACGGGGTTAAAACCGACTGAAAGAAAGATCTCCCTCAAAATGAAATCACTTTAACTACCCTCAGCAACCAAATGAAGGTAACCAAACCGGCTGTGGAGATTATTAAATTCCTAGGGTCATGCATGAAACGAGTGCAACACGATCAGGTTAATCCAAAGTAAAACACATGTCAAGAAATTTGCTCATGAGCACCTTATAAAACATGTTTGGAAGAGATAAAAATGCATACCAAAAGCAAATTTCTGGCATTTTCTCCTCCTTGTTTTTCAAAATAAAAATAAAAATGGAAAATCAAATACAGATCATAAGATCTTCACAAAATGCAATCAACTGACAAACGAATCAGACAAATAACTAAATCATTATCAGATATACAAGAATCACATTCTATTAGATCTACCAATAAATTTACACGAGAAATCTAGAACCGTTACCGAAGCATTTCTTATGTGGGTGTGTATATATTTATCATAATTGGTTAACATGAACATGAACATGAGCATGGATATGTGCAATTCTTCCCTTCAAACAGATAAAAAATCCAGTGTAGCAGGAACCACAATAACAAATCCAAGACTTATGCAGACCCAATCAATGGCTCATGAAAATAGTCATTCTTTCCCTATCCCATTTCCAATCAATGGCTGACCTTCGTATCGCTCGGCCTGCTCCGCCAGCTTGGCCGTGTAAACGTGAGTCTCTCTTTCCTCCGCCGTCGACATTGTTGAGCGAGAGAAGGAAGAAACCACCAATAACTGCAAGAGAAACCAACAACGAGAAGAGAAAGTTGCAGATTTGAGTGTGTGAGAGAGAGAGGGAGAGGGTTAACGAAGGAGCAAGTTTCTCGTGGGGGATCTGAAACGACCGTTGGTTTGGCTTCGAAATGGGTGGCAACCAAATCCCATTCAACGGATCTGTAGGAGGAACCCCTCCACGGGTCCAACTTCCATCACCCGTGAATTTTGCACCCCGAAAATCGTCCCGACGCATGGTGCAGTCATGACGATGATGATAACGACAACGGCATGGGATGTAAAAAAAAAAAAAAAAAAAAAAAGTATTGAAAAGATTAATAAGGCCATTTTAAAGGGTAAATTTGGAATATAAATGTCTGTTACCTGACAAGAAAACAGGTATGCAGGTCACAATGACGGTGCTGGTTATTCTTTCTTAACTCATCCCTTAGAGGGTTGCATTCATATGATGATGATAACGACGACAACATGGGATGTGAGAAAAAAAAAGTATCGATAAGATTAACAAAGTCATTTTAAAGGGTAAATTTGGAATATAAATGTGTGTTACCAGTATCGACAAGAAAATGGGTATGCAAGTCACAACTATAGTGTTGATCATTCTTTCTTAACTCTTCCCCCAAAAGTTTTGGGTTCATATCTTTTTACTGATTTTGATGAACCGACTCTCTAATGCTCTACTAATTTGTAATTTGTTTTGATTTTGTTCTTTGGTTTTTGTACATTTTCTTTCGATTAATAAAAATAAAGTGTAAATTTGAGGCCATTCTTTTATGTAAAATGGGATTTTCTTTTAATTATTATTTTTTTTAATTTTTTGAAAAAAGTGTATTTAAATTTTAGGAAGTTTCCCTCCTGCAGCCTCCCTTCCCTATGAGCAATTTCTTTGAAGCTTCTTCCCTATGTATGTCACCGTCATCTCATTATTACTTATTTATTTATTTATTTATAATCGGCAAGGCAAACCAATATCCACTTTGGCAAGTTCAATATTCAACCCTTTTATTTTCTTTTGATTAAATATTAAACCATTTCCTTAAAAATAAAAATAAAAATCAACCCTTTGACCATGACAGAACTTATATAAACCATATGAAAAAGTCATTATCGGTAGTAAGGCGTGAGAGTAGAGCAACAACATATAGGCCTAGAAAATATTTTTTTGCTTTTTATTTTTCAATATTTTAGGATAATATTATGTCCAATAAAAAAGGAAAAGAAAATTAACTTACCATAAAATCAGACCTGATAAGCTTCACATATACCACGTTCTAACTTTCCAATTCTGAATAGCTTTTTAAAACCTTTGATTTTCCTAATTTTCAACGATCAGTATGAATAGATTCAATATTTTTAAATCTCATGAAAATTAATATCTCTGTATAATTTTGTATGCTATTTCAATTCCGACAGTTAAAATTATTTAAAAATGCCTTTAAATTGACTAATAGGGTGAAATGAAGAGAGAAAAATTGAGAGGAGCCAAAGTTAAAAAAAAGGGTAGGAAGCAAAAAAAGATTGGAGGAAAAAACATGGATAAATGAAAAAACCAAGAAAAGAAAAGAAAAGAAAAAAAACCCTGATAAAAAAAAAAAATTGTTCTATTCTACAAATTCAACTCTGTGTTTCAAGTGTGGCACCTTCAAGTCCATATTTCTCCGAGCAAATAAATCCAAGATGATGTTGTAAACCATGCTCTGCCAATAACAGGTGAATCATGGTCGGTCAGAACAAAGCCTTCAATTTTCTCACAGTAAGAAATCAGTATTATCTCGTTTACCAGAAACCCGATTGGGGTTAAGTTTTCGAGAGCCACCAAACACACTATTGTTCGTGTTGTGTTCGTGTTTTGAATAGGAATGGCTAGCCTGAAACTCTACAGTGAACCGGACGAGATAATAGCAAATTTGTGTGAACAACCAAATATGTCATTAGAATATTATCAAAGGAAATACCTGAGTTCATACATTGGATGTTTCGGCGAAGATGAGACAAATCACTTTTTCAAAAATGGCTTTTGACAAACAAGTAACCGTTGATCGCTGCCATTCTGAAGGTCGACCACCCTTGCTTCCCAACTGAACCTGTGACGCGAGGATGCGTGCCTCCTCTATAGCTCCCACTTCATCAGAAAAAACAGCCCATCCCTGGCAACCAAAAATAAGTAAATATTGGGAGTGAAGTGGTGAAAAATTAATTAGTGCGACAGATTTTCAGTAGCAGTACCTCAGGCCGAAGGATTCGGTCCATCTCCAAGAACAGATCCATCAAAGCACACCTCTCTGCAGCAAGGAGTGATAAGAGGGCATTGGCATGAAGCATGTCATACGTTCGTGGGTATGTGGGGAAGGGCTCACACCTATGAACATGTAAACATATTGTACTGATGAAATCTATATTCTAAGACTGAAAGAGGACAGAGAGTTCATTTCTCAGCACATAGACAAGGACCAGATTCCAAAGGACACAGAAGAATTCTAGAAATACTAGTATTATTTGTAGTCAACAGTTTAAACTTCTTTAGGAATGAAAACTCAAATACTTCACCACATCAAGTGGGGAAAAGCCTCAATATCAAATATGAACCATGGATATATACTTTCAATCTCAATGAAGAAAGAAAATGAAACTACGAATCTTACCAATCGTGTAATACACCAGCAAAGCCTAGATCAAGTATGAGAGGGAGTGTGTTGGGAGCACTAGTCGGCACAACATTCATCACCCACACTGCCTTTTTGGTTTCCAGAAATGCAGCATTTAAACCCCCGTAATGAGCACTCATGTCCATCACATTCCGTATCATGTTAAATGGAGGTAATGGATCTTCATCACCTGGCCTCTTTGGATGGTCGGAGTAAATTAATGGTGTAAGCAAAGGCCAATAGTTTTTCAGAGCTGATTTCCACGTTTGTATGTCTTCATAGAACTCTTCCGGATTAACTGCTGCTAAAAGAAGAGGGGGGGGAAGTGAATAGACATCCAGGTACACTACTACGATGTGATAAAAAAAACATAGCTTAGAAAACAGAAATGTTAGCACAGAAATTGATATATTTGACCATATTCTATGAAATTAGCAAGTTTTCTACTGGGAGGTGGCCTGTTGTGTATACTATATTAGTATTGTACATCCCTTGGCATTAGGTGAGCACTTTCGAAAAACACTTACCATGAATTTTAAGTTCAATGGAGCTCAACCGGGAACCAGAAGTTCGGTTTTGAATAGGTATCCAGCGTTTGCTAGTGGTCCCACTTATACATGATTTAAGGGGCTGATAATATGATTGAGCATCGCTCCCATCTTCACAAAGTGGTACAGCCACTGGCTCGCTACAATAAAAAGCAAAAAGTATTAGTAGGCTTTCTGTAACGTAATAAAAGTAGGGACAAAAAAACATGTCTTTTGAGTTTATGCAATCTAATAACAAAGGTAATCAATAAAAAAAAAAAAGAGAAGATATTGATTATCCTCACCGAGATGCATAGCAATGAGCATCGGCAGTTTTCTGCCAGACGAAGGTTTCATCCTGCTGAGCAAGAAGACTCCAACAGAGTTTCTTGGGGAAGTCCTTCAACTGGCAATAGTATGCTTCCTTTCCTCAAATTCTTTGAAGTTCTGATGGGTGATGTTAGAACAAAATAACCTCCAGGCTTCAGAACCCGGTCCACTTCTATAAGGAACACTCCGTCTGATTTACAAAGTCAGTCAGAGTGGAAATCCATGTGAATTGAAAAGCAATATCGCCCAAGGGTTTCCAAACCCATATCAGCAAAAAACCTAATGTGCTATTATCAAAGTTTCCATCCCAAAACCAATTGGCAATCGGGGGAGTAGCCCAAGCAGTAGATAACTCAGACTAAGGGTCACAACCAGTATAGTTGAGTGGTAGAATAGACTTAACATCACTGATCCAAAGTAATTGGAATCAGCAACAAACTGTAGACTCATATTTTAGGCATTATTGGAAAAACGAACAAGCATGAAGGAGGGAGTATGAGTGGCAAGGAAGCCTTATTCAACAACAGCATAAATACCTTTTTGGTCCCAAACAATTCCACACTGAGCACAGTGAACCATGTCGAATGACAATGATGGATATGGAAGCTGTCTCGAAATGAAGTTGCCAATCATTGCTGGAAGACCTCTCTCAAGAGCCAGCTGAACTTGGCTTCCAGTTGACTCGTAGGCAGCAACACAAACAGCCATTAACTTCAGCGAAACCAAATGAGCTCCCAGGCTACCAAATCCACAGCCAATATCAAGTACAGTATGCACCTGTGTAGAACAATGAAAAAACCATATAAATACAATTGAGAATTACCATCTTTGTTTAGCCTTATACTGATATTCTTCTGCACCATTAAGCTTACTATCCTCGATGAAGCCTCTAAGAGGTAACATGTGGGAATAAAAACTTATAAAAAGAGAGGGACTTACACCAGCTTGAGAGAATTCTGTGTCGCTTCCCAACCCAATCATCTCTGCAATTTGTCGAGAATAATCTTTGACACCATCAAAGATCAAACCTTCCTCAGATTGGAAAGCAATTTGATTCTCTTCTAGTAACATCAACCTGAAGATTATTGTTACTTCAAATCTCGATAAATGAATACATAAATAAATTTACTCTTAAATCTAGGAAATTCAGCATTGAGGTCTTGAGAATAAGCTTCCCGGACCAACATTGTTTTTGGGCTACATTGAGGTAAAGTTGGGCTAAATGGGTTGCAATGAGGTCAAGGAATAGCAGTGGGCTTATGAAATTCGTGGTGGGCCTTTGGGGTGACCATTTTGGGCTTAAATGTGCAATGTGACGAATTTGGGCCAACTAATGGTCTTGGCACACATGGGCAGCAACTAAACAAGCCCAATGACACTTGGAGGAGTCCAAATACACTTGGACTAAGTCAAAATTCGTGGGCAGCAGCCATGCTACTATTTGGTCCACCATTGGTGACAAAATCCCCTCATTTGAGGAATGTTGTTTGGCATTCAAGGACATCCATGTTTGGAGGCTTCTTTTGGCTAGTGGAGACACCATAATGAGTCTCCCACCTCCCAAAACATGGAGCATATTTGGTAGAGGAATTTATGCCATGTTTTTGGCTAGTGGAGACACCATAATGAGTCTCCCACCCCTAAAACATGGAACATGTTTGGAGGAGTAATTAATTCCACCACTATGCCATGTCTTGGAGACTTTGGAGGGCTATATAAGGAGGGGCTCTCCCTTGGACGAAAATCACACCTTCCATAAGCTTGGAGAGAGCATTTTGAGTGAGAGAATTGAGAGAAATTCTCCTAAGGTGGTGGTCGAGTGCCTTGGTTGTTCTTGAGCACTTTTGGGGTTTCAAAGGGTCGAGTTTATGTGAGCTTGGGAAACACTTGTGAGAATTGTGTGTAGAGTTCCCAAGATATATTTCCGGTGACCCGTGGTACCGTTTCCGTGGCTGGAGAAGGTGGCAGCCTTGGTACGTGTTCCGGAGCTTCTTCGAGTACTTTGCGCTCTTCGTACGTCGACAAAGCGCTTGGTTTCGTGAGTTGCCTTTATCATTCTGAATTTATTATTGTTGAAGCTTTTTGTAAGTTTGTCAATCCTAGTGAAGGGACGACAACAAAATAGTTGGTCAGTGAGACCGTTGTATCGCTCTAGTGAAGGGCCCATACAATTATAGTGAATTCGTTGGTAAAAAGATGACAGTGAATTTGGAAAAATATGGATTAAAACAGGAAAGTGTAACTAAACAAGTACGTAATAATTACTCAACCTCTCTTGTGCATCTGTGAAAAAGTGCATGCTTGTGCATAGATCAATCACACCTGTGTATAGATCAATCACACCTGTGTATAGATCAATCTCATAGCGAAATCAAATCAATTTAATGTATTCCAGTCTCTCACAGCATAAAAATAAGCTCGTCTGAAATAAGGTACCTCTTTGTCATGCTTCCAGAAGAAAGAAGCTGATCCTTGGTAATCTTCACATTATTAATCCAAATTACATCCCGGCCCGCAGGCCACCTCAGAGGGGTCTTATAGTCCTTGGGAGGGTAAACCAAGCAGCGCTGGCTTTCCCTCAAGACTTCACAATGACGGTCAAACTCCTCTCCATTCTTAAACCCAGCTTTCAGATTCGCAGAGACATTGTAGCAGGGAACATGGCTTTCTCTCTCTTTCCCGCAAAAGCTCAGTTCCTTTTCTCGACCAAATCCAGCTGAGAAAGTTCTGAGCTCTAAATAATCACTCGCAGCTTGCTCTTTTAGCCTTCTATAATTTGTGTATATGTCTGGGAGTGGGTTTGAAGGTGAAGAGTCAAATGTACCGGAGGAAGAGAATCCCAAGACCGCTATTAAAGCAAGGACACTAATCAGGGACAAGATTAACCAGTTCAGGGGTGGCCTACGGCCAAAGATAAGAGAGAATTTCTTGGACAAAGAACTTCTCATGTCTAATATCGTGGAACTCAGTCAAATAAAATCCCAAAAAACAATGTAATCCTTTGATCCAATTCTCCCAAACTGCGAAAACCAAAATACTCTACATATGCTATGGCAAATCCAAACAAATCTCACAATCATTGAAACAACCTCCTTTCCGCTTTGCACTTTTCTTTCTGCAACTAACTTAGTATTAATCAGAACTAAAAAAATCAACAAACATTAAAATGCGGATTTTTCCCCGCACAATCTGAAACCTAAAGAGAGGATGGAACTTAGATCAGGATGTATCAAACCAATGCCGAATATGAATCAACGACCTGCTCTTTCGATGGCACAGAATTCAACAAATTCAGCAGTAGGCAATTTAATACTTGAAAAATGCTAATTTTTGAGAAAAGCAATGTAATTTCCCAGAATCATAAAAAAGCGTAGCTTCAGAATAATCCAGCAATGCCAGTTAGCGGTCAATGAGCAGTAGGCCGGACCGACCTGCAGTGAAGTGTGTAGAATAAGTAAATTATACTAAACAAAGAATGATTACGGGTTTTCATTTATAAAATTCAGTAAGAAAAAACACCCAGATCTCAGAAGGACAAATAAAGAACAACGCAACTCATATCAAATGAAAATGAACTGGGAATGCAATGGAATCCAAGAAAAAGAAATCGCAGATGGCAAAAATCAAAATAACGAGGAGCAAATTTAGGGTTTTGTGACCTACCCAGATCGGGACTGCTTAAATCCAAGATAAGGATCGAACTGAAAAGCGAATTTGGCTCGCCATTGCGAAAAAAGGAAAATGTAGAAGAGGTGGCGAGGTTTTGGGTGAGTTCAGAAATTCCCGATTTTCGGTTTCCGGGGCCTTACAAGAGTCAGATCCGAAAGCTCGCACATTTAGAGGAGCAAATAATCATTGGGTAAAGAACTTGCTTTTTCCTAATTGCTTTACACAAACCAAGAAATTCGCGAGAAAAGATATCACTGCTACAGCTTCTGATGAGGCTGTGACCGTGGGAAAAATCCCCATAATATAGTTTAAAAAAAAAAAAATTATCCAGTTGGGTGTGTGGATTCGGTATTTTTTAAAATAATTTTCAGTCAAATAATTAGTAATTATTATACTAACTTTTATAAATCTTGATCATGAATTATATAATTAATAATTATGTAATAAACTTTTAAGTAATTGTGCAGCAAAATTGGTCGTATAATTAGAAATTATATGACTAAAATATTGTCATGCAATTGCTAATTACATGACTATTGTGGGTGGAATGATGAGGGAGAGTTGGTGGGTTGAAGGGGGGGGGGGGTCCATGGTGCACCATTATTTTTTTTTAATTTATTTTTTAAAAATTTGAACGTATATAGATAGAAATATTTCAGCCTTGAAAACAGTTCTAAATTTTTCTATAGTTATGATGAATAAGATTTATATTACAAATCAGTTGAAAATTAATAAGCATGTGCATTTTTATGTGTTGTTTCCATATATGCTATTCAGTTTTTTTAAAATGCATTGAAAAAAAGAATAGTGCAAACTGCACCACGGACCTCCTTTCCATCAACCCCCAAAACACCAATTACCCAAGCAATGGTAAGACAATTACCAATTGCGAGACAATTATTTTATTATTTATTAATCACTTAATTAGCTATTGCATGGAAAAAATAATTTAAAATTATTGCGCGACTAAAAATAATTTGGTCGCATAATTAACAAATACACGATTGCATAAAAATTTATTTCGAGAAAAGACTGATTCATACACCTAGTTTTGGGAATTTTTTTTTCCTATATTACTTCAGGATTTTTTTTCTATGACTGTGAGAATTGGGGTAATGCGTGCAGTAACTTTGCCTAAGCCAAAAGAAGAAATTCTACATTTTCTACAAAATAACTTTAAAATTTTGAAAAAGGTAGTACCTTTCTTTATCAGAACAACGGTCGTTTTGATGTGTATATGTGTCGAATCAGAGACTGGAACACGTCATAACAGACAAAGCCTCAAAAAATCATAAAAGGATAAAGAAAAATAGCACTGCATCTCTTACTTTCCATTTAGAATAAAATCAATAATGAATTAAACTGATCTCACCTCAGTTGATTTTATTTTAATTGATGTAGAGTTCAATTTTGGTGTTTCAAAAGTCATAAAAATTATAAAAAAAATTAAGTTGATAATAATACCTTACATACTATAAAGATGTATAATAATCTCATATATTAAATAAAAATATTGCATCATTAATAAATTTTTTATAACAATAAAACCATAAACATGTAGATAAAAGGCCAGCAATAATTTTAAAAATAATAAATATGAGAGGCATTATATTTGAGTAGTCTTACCTGCAAGCCTCAATGTGTTTTTAGGCATTTGTATTTTCCTTTAAATTTGTGTTGGGGCGCCCTCGAGCAACGGCGACGCCTCGTTTGTACACGGCCCTGAGATCGGGTTTGAGGAAGAGGAAGAGAGTTCCACTTGAAGTGCATCCGGGGTGAAGATGGGGGGACTGAAGAGCAAGCAACTGGGGATTAGGCTTTGGTGTGGGGATTAAGGGGATCCCACCCAAATGTTGGAAGTCGAATCCCTCCGTTGATTCGATTAGTTCCGATGCTAAGTGCGAGGTTGATTCACAGAAAATTGTTTGATGAATTATGTGTTTTTTTTTTCTTCCTATTATTGGATCGTTGACAGGAGTTTCAAAACAAAATCACAAAAAATTTATGTGTCACAAATATAGTAGGAAGTGTTTTAGTAAATAACAACCTGCGGTTTCATAAACTTTTGACATTAGAGTTTTTTGTGATTTTGCTGTGAAATCATTTGGTGTTTATATCATTGTTCTTAAAAAAATAAACATAAATAAAAAAACTCGCTCTAGAAACGAGAGAAGATAAGTAAATTATAAATGTTTAAAGAGAATTGAAATTATATAAAATACCCACTAATAACGAAATACTAAAGGTGAGTAATTAGAAAAATTGCCTAAATAAGAGGTTAAGCCTTAGGTTAGAGTTGTAATTAGGGGGAAAGTAAAGGCAGGGAAAAAAATGGGAAAAAAGAATTGGCTCGAATTACACTCATGATTAAACATAAAGATTGAGAATTTTTTTGTGAAAAATAAAAGAGCAATAGACTGTAATTATGAAGTATAATAAGAATAAAGATTAATGTGTTGAGAAAATAAGGGGACCCTCATCGTCTTGTTTGCATTGAATTAGTTTTGAATAGCTCTGAATACTGATTCGGTCAGAGGTGGGCTCATTAAGAGCTATTGGTAACACCTCTGAACAGCTCTGAATGACCTTTGATGGAATCAACACTCAAATTGACGCTAAATGTTGAATGTTGTACATTTTAGAGCATAAATTACAAAAAAGACTTTCATAAACAAAAGTTTAAATTTTTTTAGTGACAAAACCACCCTACTCTCATCCACTTAAGCCAAGTTCGACTTCTCTTCCTTTCTTTCACTTTTTTTTTTCTTTTTATTTTTTCTGCACTTTTTTTCCTTTTATTTTTGCTTCACTTTTTTTCCTTTTATTTTTCCTTTTAATTGCACAACCAAAGAAGATTAATAAAAAGATTAGAGATTTTAAAATTTTGAAAATTTTAATTTTGATTAAGTTCTTTGATTTGGAGACTTTGATATTAAAAATGTGAAGTTGTTAATTAATTGATAAATTTGAATGCATGAATTAATAAAAAATAAATAAAAATATTAATAAAGGTAAAATTTAAAATATAGGTCATTCAAGCTTTCATCTAGATATGTAATCAAACAGTTTTTACTATTACATATTTGACATCTCTTATTACACCTTTTATCTAATTAGCACCAATTCAGCACACATTCAAAATTAGAGACTAATCAAACTTATTTATCAAATGCCACCTTAGTTGCTCTGCATCTGCGATGAGGGGGGGTTGGGGGGAGGATGGAAGGGAGGGAGGGAGGGTAAAAAAAAAAAAAAAATGAAGGCCAATCAGAAATTGACAACGGCCAGTTGATCCTAGAAAAAGTGATGGTTTGTAATTCAAATAAACCTAAGCAGTGATTTTACCCATTATACCCTCCAAAAGGTCATGCGCCAAGCACATGATCATTTTCATCCACTCAACTCAATGAAAATAAAGGGTAAGGTTTAATTTAAGTGAAAATGAGACAATAAGGTTCGATTTAACTGAAAAAGAATAGTAAGGTTCAACCTCAACTGCCATGCAAACTTTGGGGTTTAAACTAAATTTTTAGTAGGAGGAGATGTGGGTACTCTTGGGCAAACATAGTTTTAAGGAGTAAATCAATTATTGTTGGGGGGTTTTATATATATATGAAGGGGACTTAGCCTTGCCTCAACCCGACAAACATGTGTTGGTTAAATCAAATGATGGACTTCACAATTTCTTTCTTTTGTTTGCCACGCATGACTTTCCAAGCAGTGGTACAAGTTAATCTAATTACCGATCAGATTGGGCTTCATTGTTGGAAAGAATTGGGCCTAGCAAGGCCCAAAATCCATCATCATCTTATGAACTGCACCAACATTGTGTCCTAATTGTTGTGCCAATGCTTCACATCCCCATTATTATTTTGAGTTTCTTTTATTGAGCAAATGTTTCATATTCCGACTAATATAGGATTTATACCGACCAATCATATTCTCACATTTAATGATAGGAAAAGTACGCTATATGGGAGGTCGTGAATGATTTGTATAAATTGTTACATCCGGATATATAACTTAATTGTTGCCATTATTAAAATCAAAAAAATTTGAACATTTAATTAACTGTCACACATTCTACGTTGTTTTAAGCTAATAATATCGAGTAGAGATCTGATACCAGTATTGAGCTTACCATTCATTCAAATCCACTTCAATTGAACAAAGTATCACACATCTCGAAAAATGCCATGCACAATAAAAATTTCACAGTAAAATCATAAAACGTCCTCAATAAGGTTTATGCCACATAAGTATTTTTGTGATCCTATTGTAAAATCCTTTGTGTACGTAGAATTATTCCTCAAACTTGTAGCAAATTATCACAAAATTGAAATTACTTCTCACCTCAAATTTTAGGTTTGGAACTATTTGCCCCCCCCCCCCCCCCCCCCCCTCTCAAGGTGTCATTTCCTTTTTCTTTTTTTATAAGCTATATGATGGATCAATTCGTTCACTATCTAAGAACAAGGATTTTTCTTTTTCTTTTTTTTTTTCCTTTTTTATATTTCCAGAAGGAGTTTTGACCCAGACTTTTTGTAAAGCAGGAGTTCATCCCTTCATTATTTCAGGAATGAAGGGATAGAAACAAGTGAAAGTCAACGTTTGCGGCTCTTGGGGGGGGGTCGGGGTGTCTTAAATATAATATATGGGGTGGCCTTATACACTTGGGTAAGGCATTGGGTCATGAATAACGGCTCCATATTCACACACCATCTAATGCTGTCCAGTGTGTAAGCCCGACATCATCTTTCATTATTAGTGCCCGCGAAATGGCTCACATGTCCCATGCTTTTATCTCTTCTTCTGACTTTTGTCTCGCTTTTCCGACTTGGGGATTAGCCCTCTCTCAACCCCACAGACGTAATTGTAATGAAACCTCACACAGCAAATAATAAATAAAAGAAACATATAAATTTATGTGGAAAACTCTTAAGAAAAAATTACGAGTAAAAAAAAAAAACTCCAGTATAAAGGAGGAAGTATTGAAATGGGATAAGATGAGTAGGAAGAGAGGAGGAACCTTTCTTTTATAAGCTTTCTCCCTTCTTCACTTTTATACATAATTCGATGAAGAATATTTCGCACGTGAATGATTCCAGCAAGACATAGAGATCGGAATAAAATCAATCTTATAAAGGGTAAAAGTGACTTCATGCTTGGGTGTAATGAAGGCAAGGGAGTGGGTATGCATTGCCATTACGGAGACAATCCCCACTTGGGTCAACCTTGAAATAGAGCCCACCCCCCACACAATGGTGAATGGATGAATTGTGACATATTATTGTAATAAAATATGCATTTTTAAAGAAGTGTTTGTAGAGCAAACATATTAAAAAAGGAAATCCCCGATAAAACTATATTATCCAAACAAGCCTTTGTTTGTATTATAATTCAACGTACGCGTAATGTGGTTGACCAGTGCATATATAAATACTAGAATAATACTATATGTACATCTTTCATATAATTTTTACATCGAAAGTGGCCACGTAGCAAAATATATGTGGTTCCATATTGTTATTTAACTAAAATATCACTCAAAAAGGACCACACATATTTTGCCATGTCACCCTTCCACCGTAAAGGTTGTATGAAGAATATACGTAGTATTGCTCAAGATACCATAACGTCACCACGTTCATCCGCCGACAACTCTTATGCGTCTTTTTCTTTTTTTAATGCAAAAAATTGCTCCAATTTCTTATTTCAATTTGCATTATTATACAATTACATATTCCCACGCTTTCACGCTTCATCTCTTTCAGATTTTCTTCTACACAATTATATAATAACGATATTTAACTTTCCAAAATTTGTCCCCATAATTATATATTTTCCATATTTTGAACAGATATTTTATTTTCTGATTTCTTTCCCTCACTTTTTTCTTCATGTTTTATATTTTTTTTCCTTTCTCTTTAATATGAGAGCCACGGTGCACACGCAAACGCTATGCAGTGACTTTTTCTTTCTTTTTTATTTGAGAGCCATAGCGCACACGCAAACATTATATAATATTTTTCTTTCTTTGCTTTTAATTTGAGAGTCATGATACACATGAGAAAATTATGGTAGTATAATGTATTGTGTATAAGCTAGAACAATGTATAGGTGGCGCGATCTAACTTGAAACTAAATGTTCAACCATCACGTTCTAGATGAGTCCTACTAAACGTGAAAGAAATCACTTGAGAAGATCATACACAAAGGATGAGTTTCATGCTCATTTCCTTTTCTATTGATAAAATAACAAGGTCCTCCACGTAATTAACTATAGTTTGGTTGATTTTACGAGTATAAGTATTGATACGCGTCCAACAAGAGTTCCCTAGTTTGATAATTTATTTATAGAGTTTGGCGTAAATTAAGTACATATATATCTAATTTTAGTGACTAAATTTATGTCTTAAGTTTTTAATTTTTTTATTAGCTTTTCAAATATAAGTCCATTGTAGACTCAAAATTAATCTTTTAGGACTTAAACTGGGGGTATGAGTAACTAATCTTAAATTACTACATGGATTTATAACTTTTTCTCGTCTAATTTATGCAAATATAAACCACAAGGACATTATTGAGTACACACTAGGTTGCCTCTACCGACTTTGCCTCAAACATAAAACACTATAATTATTTATTTAGTATGTATGTGTGTGTGTATATATATATTAATACTTTTAAACATTTGCCATAATTATAACAACATAATAATGAAAATTAGCTAGGGGGTTAGTTAGTGATCCACTTAATTGTTTCAAGTGACTCGTAAGAATAGTTTTGACCAATAGCTAATGATTTAATTTATAAGTGAATTAATCTATTAATGTTCGATTGTTAAGACCACTCATTTTTTATTCACATGATTCAAGTGGACAGATGAAATGGGGGGTATCTGCTGAATTTAATGAGCACATCCATTAGTTATCAAAAAGTATTTGGTAATAATAATAATTTGTTGAGCTAGGTAGGATCAAAGAAACGAGGACTCATAGGTGTTAGGTTGGGCGCGTGTGCTTTCGCGGTAAAATTTAATAATAATAATAAAAAAAGGAAAATAGAAAATTGTACTTAATCTCCGGTGGTTTAATCTAGATGTAAATAATTTTCCTATGATTTAAAAATCAGCATATAACCTCTTTGTGGTTTCAATGAACTTGCAAAAGTTAACTTTTTCATCAAATCTTACGCTTTGTTCCTTCACAATTTTTTTTAGAGTGTTTAATAAGAATAAAATAGACTTTAATTATCCAAACTATCCATAAACTAATTCCTCAACCTCTATCATAGCAGTACCCAAATAAATGAATGCTTTTATACTTCTTGTACCTTCAAAAAAAATTCCTATACAGGTTATATATATTTATAATCCTAACTAATCACGATGATAAAAAACAGGGAATATGTGAATATTATAAGTGTCTAGCTTAGGATTTTGGTAAAAGTATGGTGCACCTATAACATGTCTCTTTTTTTGGTACAATAAATATATTTTTGGTCGAAGAATTATAAAAATTTGTATTACTCTGAGAACTATTGTGATTGACGTTAAGGAATTAATTTTGGGGTAAAATGTTACGAAGGAACAAGCTATTACATTTTATGGGAATGTTAACGCTTGCTAGTCTATTAAGATTATGTGTTAGATTTTTAAGGTTAGAAAAAGACGCATGAGGGTAACAAGAAGCAAGATCCTCATCCACCCTAATATTGATTATAGCTAGAGCTGCGGCGTGCAGAAAGAAATAGTATAAATGGGGGAACCCAACAGAGCAACAAACGCATCGAAGCAATTGCTCTCTCGGTGATCCACCCGCCCACCTCCCTCGCATTTCCCCTTTTGTCCCACTACATTCACTACGCGTGCCTCTCTCTCCCTCTCTCTCTCTCTCTCTCTCTCTCTCTCTCTCTCTCTCTATACTCATCTCCCATCTCTGTGTCCCTGCTTTGATAAATCAGCTTTGATTGATTTGGTTTGTGGAGAAAAGAAGATTGATCAATTAACCGCCATGGAAGCATTGATGGGGAGGAGGAATGCGGCGGCAGTGTTGTCGTTGGTGGTGCTCTTGGGATTGCAGATTTGTTCTTCTTCCGCGGAATCGATCCACAGGCGAAACTTTCCCGAGGGCTTCGTGTTCGGCACTGCCTCCTCCGCTTACCAGGTTCCCCCCTCTTCTCTTTCCCTTTTTCAATTTTTTAATTTTATTTTCAACTTAAACTTCTTGATTTTTAATTTTCAAATCTAAACCCCGTGAATTGCTTGAAAACATAAAAGTTAAAAAGAAAAAAAAAATCAAAATATAAGGTTAATTTTCATATGATATAAAAAATCCCTTATTCATCGACTCTAACTCTTTCATTTTTTAAATATTCATTCAATTAATAAAATTAAAATTTAAAAAATATATATCAAAAATATTATTTCAGGCATAAACAACTGTGCTACAATACAGCACTTTTTTCATATATATATATATATATATATAAAAGAAGTAATTTAGAGAAGTTAATTCACTAATATGTTAAAATATAGTGCTTATTTACCTAATTATTTGATGCGTAAATTTTAACCATACAAATTTAAAAAGTTGTACGTTAAACTTATGGGCTTAAATTTTATTCTATTTGCTTTCTTGGAACTACCGAGTAATCTTAACGTTGCACTAAGCTTTCGTCGTCGAGTATAATTGCTTCTTCGAGAAGTTTAAACACGGACTGCCTTGGGAGCCGCGTCAGCGCGGGGCATTTTAGATGATTTACGTTTTTAACAATTTAAATATTTGTAAACATTTTTTTAATGCATTTTGGACCTCACCGTGCTGTTCTGATCATTTAATTTCAGGACATTTTAAGCATTAAGCTCGCACAATCATTTTGGAGGTTATCATTCGGAAAAATTCTTGAGTGCCACGTCAGCACAAGGCATTTTAGACACTTGACATTTTTATCGATTTAAATTGCTTTCATCATATTGTTCTGATCATTCAGATCTTTTAGGTCATTTTAAGTGTTTAGCTCCTTTGATTGTTTAGGGGTGACAATTCAGAGAATTCAAGAACTTTTTTTATCAACTCATCGAATTTTACGACCCTTTTCTAGACTTATTTTTTACGTCGAGTCTCGACTGAACAAAATTTTAACCCAGAATTCCATAAAATTTTACATATTTTGTTGAATTTCCTATTTTTCCGTCTGATCCTTTTCTAAGTATTTTGAAAATGTAATTTATGTGAAAGTTTTCGTCGGAAAAGTTTGAGCTTTCTAATTTGAATTTCTGATTTATGAATTTTCTTAAAATTATTTTTGATTTTTGACCGAATTTCCCCATTGAATTTTTCAACGGTTTTCGAAAAAATTCTGAACTTTAATGAGAAAATAAGACGGGCCAATTAATCGAACCGACAATCTTTATCACTTTCTTTTGCGTCTGAAAATTATCACTTGTTTCACCTAAATCGATTCAAATCCACTTCTTGGCTTGTTGACTAATAATATATCCACATGAACATGTATGATCCTGATTTTTCTTTTAAACGAAAATCTCAACTACTGTAAAGGCGGGGCTGGGGGAATTTAGCGGGCTGTTCCTTTATATTTACTAATTTGTTCATTGTTTTATTTTAAAATATCTTAAAAGCATTCTAAAACTGGAAAATGATTATAGTACTCTTGAAAGCATAAAATGTACCAAAGTCCCAAAAATCTCGCAAAAACGAGTTTCAAATATTTATATTAAGTACAAACTTAGAATCCGAACTTGCACTCGTTGCGTAAGTTCTGACCCGGGACAGCATTTTTGATTTCATGTATTTATACTAATTATAAGTTTAAAATGCATGTTTTTTCAAAATTTATTATCTTCCAAATCCCATTCTGAGAGTCAACAACACAACAGGAGGCAATGGGAAAATATAAAATACAATGATAAAAAATAATAAAAAGGGTGAAATCGGCATATCCCCATGTTGCCCCACCTTGGACGCGTCGAGTAACAGCGAACATAGCGAAGCACGGGCCTGTTTTATTCTAATTAATTATCATAAATGTCAAAGTCTTCTTTAATATTTAATTTTATTATTATTTTTATTTTTAAAAAGAGTCGCCCAAAAGTCATTTCTATTGGTTCCTAAAACTTGGCGTGCTGACCATAAGTAAGCCCAGTAGACTCGCGGGGGGTCAGACCCGATGGGATAGAGGCTCAAATTGACTCGTATTGAGCCCGAACTGCCCTAAAGAGCATTTCGAATTGGGCATCGTTGGGCTTAAAGATCCAAGGGAGTTAATCGATAATGTCTCCATGAATTGACTTTAATGATTAATCTCTTTTTATTTGTTGAGTATCGGGTTTAGTTAGGGTCTTTTGCATTAATTCACTAACTCATGGCTATATACTTCATTAATTATCATGAGGTGAAGTCTTTTACATTAATTCACTAACTCATGACTACATATCTCATTAATTATCATGTTGTGAGGCGGACTGATGACATCCCTTAAAACAGCGTTATTTTGTTAAAAAAATTCTCATGCTTAATGAATCGACATTGTGTAAGCATCATTTTCGTTATAACACATGTAATTGTTTGTGTAAACATCATTTTCGGGCGCACGAACGCAGCCTCTTTCCCTCTAATAAAATTTCGTATTGTCATTCGCAGTTTGAAGGGGCCGTGAACGAAGACGGGAGGGGAGCTACTGTGTGGGACAAATTCGCACATGCATTTGGTAACAATTTTTCTTTTATTGTTATCAGAAAAGCATGTCGATTCAAAATCCAAAAAATTACCATTTCTACAGCTTAATAGTTAATTGGATCATATACACTGTGTCTCAGGGAAAGTAGCTGATTTCAGTAATGCGGATGTAGCTGTAGATCAGTACCATCTTTATAAGGTAAGTTTACCAATACAATTTTAATTTTGGTAGTTGCAGTAAAAGCGTTTGATGATTTGCTTCAAAGGGTAGGCCTTAATGTAAGGTATGTGCGTGAATCAGTCTATGGGTTGGGTTTGTCACAGGAAGATATACAAAGAATGAAAGACATGGGAATGGATGCCTACAGGTTTTCAATAGCCTGGTCGAGGATTTTTCCCAGTAAGTTTTTATTCTTATTTTTATTGTTGTTATTGTTAAATTTCGAAACATCCCCTTAAAAGTAAATTTACGTAATCTTAGTGTTCTTTGCTGTGCTGAATCATGCTCAAGGAATGCGTCTCTCTAGGCACGTTTGAATTCATGTAATGGAATGAGAATGACAAGGGGATGGAATTCTAGCTCCAGATAGACTCAATTGTATCCCGGTCATTTCACCCGCAATGCAATTATCAAATGGATGGCGATCACCTTTCATTTCCATTTCATACTAGGAATCCAAACATGGCCTTACGGCAAGTTTGTTCATGGTTGGCACGTGGGAAAGATGTAGTAGTTATACTTATTTCCTAGGAATCGCCTAGGAAAGGAATAACTACTTTTACGGATCATGAGTAGAATAGATAAAGAATAACTATTCCCACGGACCAACGGAGTAGGTAAGAAATAACTATTTTTAGGAGTTATGAGTTGATCGAACATAGAGCTTTAAAGTGAACTAGCTGAGGTTGTAGTTAATAAGAACCAATAATAACATTACCAATCATTTGGTTCGCGGAATGGAATAGGTATTCCATAGAAATATAACATGAACAATGATAGAAGTACATGAGGAATAGCTCTATTCAAGGCCCTATTACGCCATTGGCTTTTGGTAATAGCTATTCCTTTTTACTTATGCTCCATGGATACAATGATAGAAGTACATGAGGAATAGCTCTATTCAAGGCCCTATTACGCCATTGGCTTTTGGTAATAGCTATTCCTTTTTACTTATGCTCCATGGATATATTACTCTTCACATGTTATATTTTTATAGGATACCTATTCCATTCCATTAGGCGAACCAAACGAGTGGTTAGTGTTCAAAAGCACAAGCCGATTAGACTTCGAGGAAGGTTGCCTGTACATATTCTTAGCTACGCTTCTACCTATGACAATCAAAAGAAACAGTGGGGAATTTAAAAACATCAGCAGTGGTCTTTGTCATTTTATGGTATGAACATCAACATCATCAGGCAGCATGAGTCCATTTACCTCTTGTGAGTCACACGGCTGCCACACAAACCATTGATTTGTCTGCATTGATCTTCACTGGCTTGTCTTTGATTTTCCCCTGAATCGAATCAGTATTAAACATTATCTTTTTCTTTTTTCATAATCACTTGATGGTAAACGTTTCTATTTTCCTCTAGTGATCCTTTTTTTTTTTCTTTTTTCTTTTCTCTTTTCAATGTCCCTTTGGTGCAATGAAATGGAATAATAGACGAGTTTAAAAACAAAACAATAATTCTATCCGAATGAACATTTCTACCCTCAGATAGAGGTTTGGTCATTCTCATGCTTTAGTTCCCTTTTTTTTTTTAGCTAAGATGGGAATAACAGTGGATTCAGACATTCCAATGAGAAGATGATTCATTCTATTCTATTCTATTCAAGTTTTTTGCATAAAAAGCTGAATAAGACTGTAATTTTTCTTTTTTTATAAACAAAAGAAATTTGATGCCTGCATGTTGCTATGTATGTGTGCGTCAGATGGAACTGGGAAAATAAATCAAGCCGGAGTTGATCACTACAATAGTCTCATCAATGCTCTAATAGCTCAAGGTATTATTACGCATCTTTTTCGTTACCTCTCTCCCATAATTTGGCATGTGGGTTTGTCACATTCACTAAGAATCGTATATGTAGAAGAGCAATAATCTCATGCCCATAAGATATGTTTCCTTGTGCAGGGATTGAACCATATGTGACCCTTTACCATTGGGACCTGCCTCAAGCCTTGGAAGATAAATATAATGGATGGCTGAACCCCCAAATCATGTATGTTAACCACTCTTCTTATAGATTTCTTTCCCTTTTTGTAAAGATAAAACAGGATTGAGAATTTGGTGATGGGTAACCCTTTAATAAAGCATTCAGAATTTAGTCATTTCTGAGGGTAAAGATTCCACTGTTGATATAGGCGACCCGACATCGCCATCTTATATGAGAATTTACAGTTCGATGTAGTTTCTTGTGTTCTTTTCACCTGTAGAGCAGGATCTTTTAAAAGGATTGCATGTGTAGGTACCTAACTTAGGTGTTATTGTTAATATGTAAAGGAGTATGCTATAGATGGCACCAATGTAAGGTGCTCCACCTGTTAAGGCTACGCAGTCATAGATCATTTTCAATGATCCTACTGTACTAATAAAAAATAATGATAATAACAACAATATTCGTTAAATTTGGCAATGTGGGATCCCCTATTTTAATATCAGAAAATTAGCAAACTTAAGACCTTGAAAAATGCCTGAGCTTTCCATGAATTAAAGAATGGATTCCACACGGACAAATTATTTGAATATTTGCTATTTTCTCTTTTCCTTTTCCATCAATGCTGTTGAATCTTTTACAAGGTTGTAAAATTATTTAGTTTTCGATTAGTTATGGCACCTAAGGCTATAATATATGATGCTTCTGAAAAAGTGGTAGCAACTGAGACAATTGTATACGATGCTCCTAAAAATTACTTCTCGTTCATTCATACACAGAAAGGACTTTGCTATATATGCTGAGACCTGCTTTCAGAAGTTTGGCGACAGGGTGAAGCACTGGATCACATTCAATGAGCCGCATACTTTTGCAACACAAGGCTTTGATGTGGGTCTCCAAGCTCCAGGCCGTTGCTCTATCCTCCGCCTCTTCTGCAGGGCTGGGAACTCTGCAACCGAGCCTTACATAGTTGCCCACAATGTTCTTCTTTCTCATGCTACTGTCGCGGATATTTACAGGGAAAAATATAAGGTAAGGACTTCTATTTAGTTAGATCATAAAGAACTTATGCACAAGGATTGGCTGAAATAGCTAATTCTCAGAATAGCTATTCCTATTCAGGCTCTATTCTTTCCAATCAAGAAGGCATATTCCACTCCTTGCCTATTCTGTTTCTATTAAATTGTTCTATTTCCATTATATTTGATTCTATAAACCAAACAAGGCCGATAATGTGACAGCTTGAGCTAGTTGCTTGTCTCATACATCTTATTGTTATGCAGAAATGGCAAAAGGGATCGCTTGGGGTATCATTTGATGTTATTTGGTTTGAACCAGCCTCAAACTCGACTGCAGACATTGAAGCTACACAAAGAGCACAAGATTTTCAGCTTGGCTGGTAACTTTTTTTTTTCAACTTCTGTTTCATCTAAATCCTAGTAAGTAGCGCCATCTTGGTTCATAGAATACAATAGAAAAGGAATAGAATAATCGTCCCATGGGAATGGAATAGGTAAGAAATGGCTATTGACATGGGTCATGGGGCAGAATGAGTATTCTTGAATGGGCCAAAAATGGAGCTTTATGAAATGAACCCTACGAGGTCTAGTTATTAATATGAACCAAAGATTACATAAAGGATGAAGGGAAAAGAATAAGAAAATTTTGTAATCCCTTACGTGGTTGCGCAAATTTCTTCCTAGTTATGAAAATGGTTTCTCCCATTTTAATAATATGGACCTGCTCTATTCTGATTATTGAAGGTTCTTGGAGCCTTTTATCTTTGGGGACTACCCAAGCTCAATGAGAAGTCGAGTTGGAAACCGATTGCCAACATTTTCCGAGGCTGATAGTGCTCTTGTAAAGGGTTCTCTGGACTTTTTAGGCATAAACCACTACACTACATTTTATGCCAAAGCCAATTCGACTAATATAATCGGTATATTGCTTAACGACTCCATTGCAGATTCTGGTGCCATTACCCTCCGTAAGTTTCAATTGATCCCTCTGTTAATGTCAGCTTACTCGACTTTCTGGCTTTCATTTTTGTTCTCCTAGATCATAAAAGTTCAAATCGTGCCTAACTGTTATGAGTTTTTTTTTCAGCATTCAAAGGTGCAAAAGCAATAGGAGAGAGGGTAAGTGATTATTAATGCGATTTAATCAAAGTCAATTGCATAGTGCATCTTTTGGTCACAAATCAGAAGACCATAGAAAACTGGTACAAGTATGTTTTTAACTCTACCCATCTTATGTCTTCTACTGCAGGCAAATTCGATATGGCTGTACATAGTACCTAATGGGATGAGAAGTTTGATGAATTACATCAGGAATAAGTACGGAAACCCTCCTGTCATTATCACCGAAAACGGTAATCCTCTAAACCAAAAATACACTGCTGCCTCATGAAATTGAGTCGTTCCAAAGTTCTAGGATCAATGGACATACTTTGAGTCGGTTGTTTCCATGCACAAGGGCAAATTCTGTTTTTAGGTTAATCAGATGATGTCAAGATTAAACCGAAGTCATCCTCTTTTTCACAATTGTATTTCATTTCTTAGCAGGGATGGATGATCCAAATACTATATTTATCCCTATTAAAAATGCTCTCAAGGATGAAAAAAGGATCAGATACCACAATGATTATCTTTCCAGCTTGCTAGCTTCTATCAAGTAA
Source organism: Santalum album (assembly GCA_034195605.1). NCBI lineage: Eukaryota > Viridiplantae > Streptophyta > Magnoliopsida > Santalales > Santalaceae > Santalum > Santalum album. The sequence goes on along the minus strand of CM067260.1, from coordinate 8,788,581 downwards.
GTGAACATCTTATGTTTGCATACACAAATTCACATAGTTGGGGAAAAGAATACTTTCCGAGGGTGATGATGTAGGAGTTAGTCCCCACTAGTTACAATTGCCCATAGCGCATTAGACATGAAACAACTTGACAATCTAAAACAGACTTTTCAAGGACTAAAATATTTTTTAATATCTGAAAATGGGACAATTTATCATCTCCTTCCATGCAGTAACATCATTCTAAATCCACTTAATTTGAATTGGTATTTTTGCCATCGCAATTATTACGAAGCGTCCCTTGGGGTACCAATGCATGGATGCAGTTCCTTTAGAATTCTTACTGCAGAATTTCGACTTGAATTACGGTCTGGTTGCAGTGTTCACACTAGAGGAGTTGCATTCCCGGTATTGTGTGTCGGAGATCATAATTAATCGGAGTAGATCCTAAGTCATTACTCTCAGAATCTGCAACAGTTAGGTGTTTCATAATCAAATACTGAGAGTGAAAAGGGCTTACACACATGGTTTTATTTTGATTGATGCAGAGATGGGTGTAATGTGAAAGGGTATTTTGTATGGTCCCTGCTGGATAATTGGGAGTGGGCGGCTGGATACACTTCTAGGTTTGGCCTTTTCTATGTGGATTATAGGGACAATCTCAAGAGATACCCAAAGGACTCTGTCCAATGGTTCAAGAAGTTCCTCAACTCTACTCAAAATGATACAAAAAAGAAAGAAAAAGGTATTTACACTGTAGATTTATAGGCCAATTCACAAGGACTGTATAAGAGTGTCTGTAAGTTTACCTCTCTTTCCTTCTTTTTATCTTTTTTTTTTGCTTGATAGTAAAATTGTAATAAAATCCTTTGGTAACTGATCCTTTTAAAGGCGTAGCGTTGGAATTTCCATGTATGCTTTTGTTTACTGATAGGTTGAATCCCTGATTTAGTTTAAGGACAAAACAAGTTCTCGAAATGTCATAACACTAAGACTTTTGTTAAAAGAGCTTTTCCAATGAATAAGCTCACAAATAAGTTCATTGCTAAAACGAAAAGGAAAAAGATTGTCCCCTTTTTTTCTTTCATAATAAGTTTTACCTTTAATATAGTAAAAAAAAGCTAGAATCTTAGGAACAACTTTATTATTATAGAATAAAGATAATAATACTAATAGCCACACATTAGAAAATGGGTTGACCTCACCTTACCAAAACATTACTATTTCCCTCCTTGAGAACAAAAGATAAATGATGGGAAAAGTGTTTATATGGTGATATAGTAGGTAATTTATTTTTCGTGTCATTTTGAAATAATATTTTGATGTTCACTTTTAAAATTTTAATCCTTATTGATTGGATGAGTATGTGAAAACAAGATGCTATGTCGATTTTTATAAAACTTCATCATGTACTTAGGTTTATGAACAACCAAGTGATGTAAACCATTTAATTGTTTTAAATATTTAAACGCAATGGATAAGAGGTTTATACATAAGGGAATTGTATGAAAATTGGGATTGCATCTTGCTCTTTCATACTCATTCATTCCATAAGGATGAAATTAGGAAAAATGGATATTAAAAATTCATTTTGAGGTGACACGGTATATTGACCAAGCGCCTAAGCAAAAGAAATAGAGAATCTGATTAGAATGAGTAACTACTACTTGCATATTTTTAACTGCATAATCTTTGAGCGACTCTTTACTATTTCTTTATTAAAATAACCTTAAAAAGAAGTCCAAAGATATTAAAATAAAAATACAAAAAAAGAAAAGAGCCTCAAATTTCTCCCATCCCAACGGTCAAAAATTGCGAAGAGGGAGAATGGGAGAGATTTCGAAAGGTCATTCTTTTCCGCGGCACCTCCCATTTTCTTTTATCTCTTCTCGGAATGGGAGAACAACGAAGACCCATCTCTCTTGCTCTTCATTTCTGGCCATTACCTTCTCCAAATTCTCTATCAAGTCTGTGTATGAAATTCTGTTCTTGGTCCTTCGAGGATTCTTGCTGTTCCAGGCACTCCACCTGTGATTTCCTCTCTTAGTTCTTTCTCTTTTGTTCGTCTCGTGACAATGCATTTCTCATTTGTGTTGTGGGTTTATTTGCTCATTTCTGGGTTGTGCATTTCTTGTTTTCCTCTTTAATTTTGTTTCTTGGCTTTGCAATTTCCGTTTCCTTTTATGCTTGGATGCTGAGTAAAATTGAGGCAAAGAGGGGAACAATGTCGGGTTCTATTTGTTTCTGAACGATTTCATATAGAGGGAGGATTAAATTATCTCAGTTAAGTCAGATGGTTAATTATAATTAGGTCAGAGATGGAGAAGTCCCAAGAACTTAACCTAAATTTAGCCACTATCTCTTCCTCGTTAACAAAATAGATGATGTCTGAAATGATGCGAGTTATTGCCTATCAAATTATTTGTTGAAATAAATGTTCTTTCATTGCTTAGAAAAGTGCATTTGAATCTCTTGAGATATATTGGTAGGCACCATTTTTCACCCATTGTCATTGTCTTTGATTTCAGGTAAACTTGTCAAATTGATATTTGCATTGTTTTGCACAAGCAATAAAGATGTTTGGATTTAAGAAATCACCGATGGGTAAGAACCATACCCCCAACCCCGCAAGGCGAACCGTTTCCGAGCCTTCTCTCATTACACCAGGCTTCGATAATGGTGAAGAGCCCTCCTCAACGTCAAGGAATAGCTACAAAAACGATTTCAGTGACTCGGGAGGGTTTGAGAACCAGTCTGTGCAAGAACTAGAAAATTATGCTGCGTACAAAGCTAAGGATACGACGAATTCGGTCAACAACTGCCTGAAGATTGCTGAGGACATTAGGGAGGATGCCTCAAATACCCTTGCCACTCTGCATCAACAGGGCGAGCAAATCAACAGAACCCACATGATGGCTGCTGATATGGACCAGGATCTGAGTCGGGTATGCTCCTTGTTTTCTGCATTTTTTTGTTGAAATTGCAAGGATGGAAATATTAACTGCAGTAGTTGTTTCTTCCAACATTATAAAATAGAAATTTATATTCTTATGCAATTAAATCTTGCTGTCAAAGATTTGAACAATGAGCCACCACAACTTTGAGCTGTGGAGCAACTTCTTTACAAAAAGAATGGGGGAAGGCTGTGTACAATAGATGACACCCACCCACCCCCAATCCTCACAAAGCAGGAGGTCTTGTGTGCTAGGGTCTGCCCTTTATTGTGATTAAATGTTAGCAGGAGTTAAGGATCATGATTCAGATGGACTTGTACTTAACACAACCGGTTTTTAGTTGAAGTTCACGTAAAATGATTTGTGTCCAACATTGCCTTGCTTGAGCTAGGGGAAAATGTTGTTGGCCCTGTTGGATGCTTATATAGACGGACTGGGGCTGTTAACCTCAAAGTTTTATCCCAGAAAGACTAGTTGCTTAGTCTAGTGATACAAGCATTTATGATAAATATTTCTGTTGGTCAAGGTCAAAGTTCGAGTCCTTGTAGTTATTAGGTTGGATCTATTTGTATTTACCAATATATATATATATTATATGGTGGACTGTTTTGTGTAAACCATAGAGACAGCACGCCTTAAGATCGAGGACCTCAAATCGATAAATAAATTCATGTGGGTAATGTTGTTCTTGTTTATATTACATTTGAAAGGTATGTATGGTAACACTTTATGAAACTCTAGGGGAATGTTTTAAATAGCCAATGTAAAGAACAAATGAAAGATATACACATCAAGCCTCTGGATATACAGTAATGTTGTTCTTGCCACTATGGATATTTTGATGCTTTGCTAGTTGTAGCTGGCATGCATGCTTGTGTATAACCACAATATCCATTGCCCTCGCTCCTCATCTTTCTGCCATTGTGGTTTATGTCTTATAATGTTATTTTGATGAATATTCAGGGTGAGAAACTCCTGGGGAATTTGGGCGGCATGTTTTCTAAAACATGGAAGCCGAAGAAGACCCGTGCAATATCAGGCCCTATGCTTACAGCAGGTTTTGTTTTCCCCTCCAAGATTTCACTTCTAAACAACTTAACTTTCAATTATACTTTCTACAATATGCTCATGTTAGGAAATTATGAGAATAGTTCAATCATTAAGCTTTAAGGTCTAGCTTATGTGTTGGTTGGACAGATAAGCCGACGAAAACCCGGCGGAGCAAAGAGCAGAGGGAAAAGTTGGGTTTGAGTGCGGCACCCAAACCGAAGTCTGCTTCTAAAACACCTCCTCCTGAGCCAACAAATGCCCTGCAGAAAGTTGAGGTATATCTTCTTATTACTATTATTGATGATGTGGAGATTAGAGGTGTAGAATATTTTATTTTATTTTTAAGTTTGTTGTTCTTACTTATTTGCGGATTCATACCAGGTAGAGAAGGCGAAGCAGGATGATGCGCTTTCTGATCTTAGCGATATTTTGGGTGATCTCAAGGGTATGGCAGTTGACATGGGAGGAGAACTTGACAAGTCAGTTTCTGCTTCTTACCTGAGCAAACTTATATGCATTTTTGTGCGCACGCACCTTATTCAGCATTTCCCTCTTTAAACGACGAGAGAGAACCAAGTTATCGGTTTTTTCGTTATTATTATGATTCTGAATTTGTTTCTAATTGAAAAGGATTCCATGGAAGTGGCTGCCCTGAGTAATAGAGGCCTGATATGTGCAAAACATTCAAATAGATCCTTATAGGAATTACTTGGAAATAGATGATGCACGTAGCTGAAGACAGACTTGGTATATTAATCAGTATCATCCTGATTGGTATTTTCCCTCATCTTTCCCAGTTTCCAAACAAGAAATTTTAAAATGTTTTATTTAATCGGTAGAGTCTTGTTGGGGTCACAATTTCTTTCGATCCCTTGAAATCCACATAGTCCATGCTGGTCGTGAGATCGAGACACAGAAATGATCTTGATGTTGCCATTGATGATCAATTTTCAACCTTCTATCATTCCACTTGTCCTTCACTTTTCATTCATATATATGGCTCAAGCCTGATTGATGGCAAATGCAGGCAAAATAAGGCTCTTGATCATCTTCAAGATGATGTCGACGAGCTAAACTCTCGAGTCAAAGGCGCCAATCAACGTACGCGTCATTTGCTCGGGAAATGAAGCGACATTTGCTTCATGTACTGCTACTGCATCACCCAACTTGGCTTCACAGTTGATTCTTCTGCCGTGTTCAATTAACTTCCAAGTTTTTTCCTCCATCTGTTTATTTTCTCCCGTTTTTTCTTTTGACCCATATCTGGTACTTCCCATGTGTATTCTGGGGAAGAAATGTAAAGACTGGTAAATTTTTGTATATATATATGTTTCGTGCCTACTTCTTTAGTTAATTCACAATATGTTGGAGCCTACCACCCCCAAAAGGGTGTTTACATAAGGCTTACCTTAGAAAAATGCTAGGTTTATAGATCTTTTTTTTTGCACATGATGGGTATTGACCTGACAATAAAGCCACGTTTTGTTCTGTTCGCGAGACAAAATAAAGTTGGAATGAAATTTATCTGGAGAGTAATAAGTAGCGAAAAGGTCTTTTGAGAAGAATCATAAGTGTAATGAGCGAGAAATAGCTATTAAACTTGAGGCGGTTAGTCACAGCTATAACTACCCAAAGAAGTTACTGTTTTTAAGCCAATTCTTAGAGTAAATTTTCTTGACTTTGCCGCATATTTTTAAGGAGTACTATTCTTTAACTATGGTTTGGATATGGATCACCTGAATTTTGAAAATGTCATGAATTTGTGAATTTAGACAATCGAGCCTTTGCTTTCTTTCACTTTTACTAGTTCATTTATTTTCTTTTTCTACAATGAAAGGTCAAGATTGTTTAAATTTATAAATTCACGTACTTTCAAATTCAGAAGTTCCCGACCCCTATAATTTACCCTAATAACATGATCATAAATCCAGTGCTTTAAAGTCCCACACAACACCCCCTTATAAATTAAAAGGACCATGCATCCCCTTCCCTACGTGACTCCGTATTACATGTCCATTTCCGCCACCATGAAGAACTCTTCCTCTTCCACCGCCAGCGCGGCCGCTGCCGCCTCCGGTCACTGGATTCTAATCCTCTCGATACTTGTCATCCTTCTCTTCATTCAATCGTCGGCCGCCACGTCCCCTTCAGAAGCTTTCTCGAGGCGCCACCATCACCGCGGCCCTTCTCGCTTCCTTCTTCCCACGACCGGAAGAGCTCAGGATCACGGGGCTCCGTCGCCGGACGAGATCGATCCGAGATACGGCGTGGAGAAGAGACTGGTTCCCTCCGGCCCCAACCCTCTTCATAATTAATCAAGATAAACCCTCTCTATACTTATCTAGTTAGTTTTTTTTTTTTTAATCCTTCCCATTAGTGGTTCTGTTTTGGAGATTTCTTCATTGCTTCCTTGGAGAAAAGGCTCCGCCATTTGCAGTGGGAGAAAATGAGTTTCTTTGGACGAACTTGCGAGCTTACTTGGAGGAAGAATTCACTGCAAATTGAAGAAATTCCTTCTTTTTCTTGATTTTTTCTCTTCTTTTTTTTTTTTTGGGTTTATTTCTGTTTTAGTTCATTGTACCAGAGATTGCTATTTCCAGGCTTGTTTTTGGGTTTATGTAGTCGCCATTAATGTACACACATGGGTTACGCAAGAGATTTTGGTGCTTTCATAGCGAAAACAAGCTTGGAAATAGCTATACAGATAGGAAATTATAGTTGAGCAGATTTTTCTTCTGTTGAAGTGATGATCTAAGACTTTTTCTTTCCTTTTGCCTCCCGAGTTTGGTTGCATGATAAGGCATTAGGCCTATCCAAAGATAAGTAAGGTTTAATTTCCACTGTCCGCAAGCTTATAATATCCATTGATTTACCTAAAAACTAATCTTAGGAGTCAAGCCATTTCTCTTTCGGTTAGAGCCTGATCATTTTAAACTCATGTAGTTCGAGTGGTGCAGAAAATTGGGTTAATAAAATGAAAAATAATCTAACATTTTTTTATCCTTTTTCCATGGTTACAATGATGTGTGATTTACTCAAATAAATTTTCTATAGGAAGTCTTTCTATAGGAAGTCATATAGATTGCATGCACTCTTTTATGACTTTGGGTGGGGATGAGAGGCGAGGTCAAGTGAAGCCCATGAATTTCATAAATTTCAAGTGGGTGGGGTTGGCGATGAAGCTTAAAGGGTCAAAATGGTCTATCTGATGAATCGGCTACTTCTGTGTAGGGAGATCTGCAATAAATGAAGTCACATTGTACTTCTTTCTTGCTATGAATATGAATCTGACCTTTACACAAGGATAGGATTGAGGGCCAACAATCTTGTGCTTTGTTCTTTACTTGGCTTCCTTTAATTCTCTTGATGCAAGCACAACCGTCTGTTCACAGATATGATCTCATGAGTCCCACACCAAATTAAAAAAAATATTATATATATATTTTTCATAATTCCTCAATAGGGCTGGGTAGATCTAAGTGTGTCATTGTAGGAAACACTAACTGTTATAACAACTTAAAACGATTTGTTTGATGTCTATCATGTAAATTTTAATTGTACGAATTAAACGATCCTGAAAAAAATGAAAGGGCAACTGCCAATTTTCATATAATTTTGTTATATATTGGGTTCTCATACAAGGGGTCTGAAAAAGTTAAAACAATTATAGTGTTTTAAATCTCTTGATAATTTGTAATATAAATGAGAATTCCAATAAATAATAAAATTATATGAAATTTAGCATATACCAGTTTATTTTTTCATGCTCATTCAATCTGTACGGTTGAATTTACAGAATGATGCCAAAAAGGTCATTGGATAGGGCCGGGGGTTATAATTGCTCGGTGTCACATTACAAACACTTTCCTCTCACTTTTATTTTGAAATTATGCTAAAATTTTGCAATTACTATGTTTGATAAATGTATAACCACGGGAGTGCAAGCAAGAGGGTTCAAGTTGATTTTGACCCATCTTCCATCCAACTCGCCTGGGGCGTGTGGCAAGAAATATTGCTCAACCCACCTTAATTTGAGGTGATGGAGGATTTTTTCACCCGTTCAGGTGAGACGGGTGGGGTAGGTCAAAAATTGAATACCTATTTTTTTAGTATAAAACAAAATTTAGTACAATCATAATTAATATACCTACTAAATTAACTTAATTCAATCACAATTAACATACCAAAGTAGCATGCTAAGATCTTGTAAAAAAACATTAACTAGAGGAGATATCTAATATTTGATTCATAATCAGCTTCGATAGCACAGAAGGAAAAAATAATAAAGGGTGAATGACTCAATGGGACAATATGAATCTTTTATCCATTTTCTTTCATTTCTTTTTTTCTTTTATGACTATGGGTTAATTCTTATCGGACTCGGTGGTCCCCTTGATCCACGTAAAAACAATATTACATATACATTCTTTATACCGAAAGTAACCACGTGACAAAATATGTGTGGTTTTGTATTGTTTTTTGATCAAAATATCACTCAAAAAGGATTACAAATATTTTACTATATCACCCTTTCGATGTGAAGGATATACATGTAGTATTGCTCCAATGCAATGTGACAATTAGCCAGGCTTTGCCCCTTGAGTGGCCCAATGAAATTAGATGAGAGACAGAAGGGTCTCAACTGGAACTTGTTGAAATAGGACAAATCAACCTATTGGGTTTAACTTTTTGTCCATTTCAAGTGGTGAAAATCATTTCTAGTTCCATGACCTTTAACGTCGAAGTGTACGGAAGGTATACATTACAACAATTTGGTAAGCTTAACGTTTACTTAACCAAAAATTGTAAACTACGATTTTGATGTGAAACCCGCCATAAAGGTTGGGGTTTCGTGTGTAATTTACCCATTATAAATTATTAAATGGAAAAGTATTTATACTATGATATATGATGCTTATTCATCCTATAACTTTCAACTTTACATATTTAATGAGCATAAAAAATAATAATAAAGCTATGAATATAGATAATTTCACGATAAAATTACGAAACACATGTGTGTCACAAATCCTTAGAAATGTATTTTTTTCATTTATTGAAATACTCTGTATTAAATTTGTATCATATAAGTTTTTGTAATTTTATTATAAAATTGTGTATGTAGAATTATTCATGAAAAAAAAAAAATGGCGTGATATTTTTCATAATATTATATAAAAGTTGACAATTTTTGTTTGGAGCCCTTGAGAATCCTTAGAAGTTTACCCACATAACCCAATATGGGCAATCTACGTTCAAGAGTCTTTAGCATTTTCCATTGCCCAGCAGAGAGAGAGAGAGAGAGAGAGAGAGAGAGAGAGAGGTTCACTTCACTGATCATCCCGCTTCCCCACCTCTCCTGAATCACTCTGCAGCCTTAAGATCTGAAACCCTGACGAACAAAAATCGAATCCGTTCCCCTAATCATAACGATAAATGCCTCATCCTCTGATCGCTGGCCCCAAAATGCCCCCTCTTTATCTCCCCTTTGCTCTGATTCTCTCATTCTCTCTCCTTTCTATCATACCCCTCTGCAGCTGCAAAACCCTCAAACGAGACGGTAATTTTTCTGCTCCCTCATATGAGTTCTCAATGATTTGACGTTCCAATTATCCCTGGATTCCATGGTTCTTGTAGATCTAGAATTATTATTGTGTAATTTGCATGCTTCCGGAAATCGGGTCTTTCTTGTTTTCAAGTATGATGTAAATTTTCTGAGGAGGAAAATTGATCTGGGTTTTGTTATTTAAGTGGAACCTTTATTTCTAGCTTTTCTATAACAATGGTAAAATGAGGAAAATTGATTTGAGTTTTGCAATTTAAGCCAAGCCCTGATTTCTAGATGTTATAATAACACAGTGGTGGAATGAAATGTGTAATTGATGCTTTGGGTGTGATTTGCAGTGAAGGCTTTGAATGAAATCAAGGCCTCGCTTGGATGGAGGGTAGTCTATTCATGGATTGGAGACGATCCCTGCGGCGATGGTGATTTGCCGCCTTGGTCTGGTGTCACCTGCGCCACTCTCGGAGACTATAGAGTTGTTACAAAGTTGTGAGTATTACTTCCCCCTTACCCATTTGTTTTTATTTGCTTGAAAAATGCAGGCCAGGTAATTTCAATATCTCATATCTCATACTTAAGATTGGACACTCGGAAGAGAGATCAACTTTAATTTATAATGCTACGCTGCATAGGTAGAGACTCTACTTTGACAATGCTATACTCCATAGCACACTTTGGAAGAAACATCAACTTTGTTTTTTGCCTAACTTTAATTTAAATTTTCAGATTTTTTTTTTGAAAAATAAGGTTTTGTATGCTAGCTTAAGAGTTGTTTGGTGTCTATGAAGCATGCCATTACTGTCATCAGTTTCTTGTAAGCTGTCGTACTACTAAGAATTGGACACCTAGAAGAAAACCAAATCTGATGATGAGTTGGGCGTTGTATAAGTATGGCACTACAACATCTTGTAATTTGTGTTCATGAAGCAGTTATTTTTGGTTTCGAGCCGAGGAATGACTGTTCAGAAATAAAGTTTCTTATGCTGCATATTTGCATAAGCTTATTTTCTTTTCAGGGAAGTTTATGCAGTGTCAATTGTTGGCCCTTTTCCTACTGCTGTGACCAATCTCCTGGATCTGACCAGGCTGTAAGATTTTCCAATCTCCATTTTAATCATTATCATGGGTCCATTATGCAGCAACTCTCTCTCTAAGCATGTGTACACGTCCTTGTGGTGAACTTAATTTATGGAACATTTGCTTGAATGATATAAAGAATTTAGAAGCAAATTGACTTATGTATGTTTCTTTCTTGTTGTCTCTTAAGAACAAAAAAATTTAACTCCATCTCTTTCCTCACTTTGTACACATGCATAATTTGGTGTGTCAGTACTACTATTTCAAGGGTGAGTCATCAGTTGATTTGGTCTTGCATTCATTGGCCATGATGAATACTTACCTCTACTAGTATTGCTACAAGCAATGGTTATGTATGTTTTAGTTCTTAATACTTCTTTTGGTTCACGCTGCTGGATTCTTGCATAGATCTAAAAGTTCTTATATGTGAACAAAATTTTGAGGACGTCTAATATATATGCTGATTTTCAATGGGAAAACCTTTTTGACCCTGTTGCATATCACCTAAATTTTAAATTTTAGTGACTAAATTCTAAATATTGTAAAGACATTTAAATATCTTCCTCCCTATTGAAACTTGTTACACCTCTTATATTGACTTTTTCCCACTTAGGCATTATATAAAAAATTATTGGCAAATTTTTTTACAGGAATTTGTTAACTGCATATAAAAGACATTTTCAGGGATATCTTTGAGGATTTGCATAAATCAGTCGGTCTGTATTGTCATAATGTTATGTCAGTTATGCAAGTAAAAGTCCTGTGCCTATCAGCAGGAGTCATTTTATGCCACAAAGCGTCGAATGTGGTCTTTTGCTGCTGGATTTCTACAAAAATATTATGCCTTTAATGAGAATACCCTGTTTTCATAGATGCTGAGGGTACTTGTTGATTTCAATTGCGTAATTGAGGTTTATTGCCATATTATTGCAAAAAGTTGCTGGAAAATGTTTCCGTGCTATCAGAGGTTCTCTGTTTCTCTACATGTAAATTTCTCCATGTGACAGGGATCTCCATAATAACAAGTTGACTGGGCCGATTCCTCCTCAAATCGGGCGATTAAAGCATCTCAAAATACTGTAATGCTCTTTGCTCCTTACCGGATTGATATTTACAAATTCATAATTTTTACAGTAACCTGTGTATATGGCCTTGTGCTTTAGTATTAATTGTGCATCGTGAGAAATTGTTTGTTTTTTAAGGAGGCCAGGAGACATTTTTGCTTCTGTTTCTGTTTTTCCTTTTGTTTGTTTTTTAGTACTGTTTAGTTTCTTTAGCGTTTCTGGCATAGTAAAGTTGGTTGCCGAGAGTAATACGAAATCTGGTTCTCCTCTATGTTTTTGTTTTCTGTGTACTGCTTATTCTAAGTGCCGTTTTCACCAAAACGAATCTCAACTGTGTAGAGTTGGTCATCAAGAGAAATAAGAATAGTTTTTAAATATTGAACCCTTGTACTGGTGGAAGCTTGATTCTTTACTTGATCATTTGTTGATTGCTGATTTTAGTCTTTTTCTTTCTTTAGCAATTTGAGATGGAATAAACTGCAAGACGTCATTCCACCCGAAATAGGTGAACTGCAGGGACTGACACATCTGTGAGTAATTTCACCTTTTATAAGGATATTTGACTTTTATTAGGCTTTTTCGTTGGCATTAGCCATACTATTCACAGTTCAACCATTACTGAATGAACTTGCACAGATACTTGAGTTTTAATAACTTCAAGGGGGAAATACCCAAGGAGCTTGCAAATCTTCCTAAGCTTCGGTACCTCTATCTACATGCAAATCGATTCTCTGGACGAATTCCGCCAGAACTGGGCACACTACAACACCTTCGACACTTGTGAGTTGTAACACAAAATCCAGTGTTTTCGGCATCTTTCTTATGTTTAATTTTTATCTCCTTGTTGATGTGTCTCAATGGGTTATTTTAATACTATGTGCTTTTAGAGATGTTGGGAACAATCATTTGGTGGGTACCATAAGGGAACTTATACGTATTGAAGGAAGCTTTCCATATCTTCGCAACCTGTAAGTTAAATCTAGTTGCAGACTTTTTTTATTACTATATTCTCGTTTTACAATTTAAGGAAACACGTGAATGCTAATTCTAAACAATTCTTCTTCCTCTGAATGCAGTTATCTTAACATTAATTATTTTACGGGAGGAATACCATCTCAGCTTGCAAACTTGACTAACTTGGAAATCTTGTAAGTTGTGAACAATATGTGAGTATTTATTTTAAGTTTCATATATTATATATTGTTTGAACATTATTGCTTTTTTGGTTACAGGTACTTATCCTATAACAAAATGGCTGGAACAGTGCCATCTGCACTTGCTTGCATTCCTAGACTGACTTATTTGTGAGATGATTTTCTACCCCTTTTATCTCTTTTACAGCGAGGCTTGCTGTTGTTAACGTAACTTTGTTTTCATAATGTCAAGAACCATGTGTCTCTTCTCTACCGTTCATTCGGATTGAGGGTATTTGAGAGGAGGAGTTGGTAGAGGGATGGAGGGATTACCCTCTTCGGATTGACTTTTTAATAAGAATCTTTTGTTACTTGCAAAAATTTAAAAATAAATAAATGGCACACCTTAGCATGAACACCTGTTGCGCATAATTTTCGTACCCAAACCATTGTTGTCTATTTTGTATCCATCTTGTGCTTAGTTTTGTGTGCGCACATTCCATTTATTGGTGCTCCGTATGCTTGGAAAGCTTCATTTGTTCAAGCTGATGGTCCTTGGATTGCAGGTACCTGGATCACAATCAGTTTACTGGGGAGAATTCCTGACAGGTTTTTACAAACACCCATTCTTGAAAGAAATGTGCAGTTTCCATTTCTTTGCTCATGTCCAGGCTGCGTTCGTATCACCATACGCGTGGCCGTGGTACTAAGATTTTTGTGTCAAATTTGAATGTTGTTGCAGGTATATTGAAGGAAATTCATTCAAGTCGGGCGTAAACCCAGTAGGCGCTCACAAAGTGTTAGAACTCTCAGATTCTGAGTTCCTGTTTTAGCCTAGACATCTACCGATTCTTTATACGTGATAATGAGGAATCGATCTTATAGGATTCCCAATCAATTCTTCGATTTCTTCCCTGAATATTCATCTGGCCCTTCTGAAATGGACTGGAAGACTGAAAATTTGTTTTAAGAGATGTATATAGGATTGATATTACCCTTCTTATATTTATTTGGTCAGGATTAAGTGACAAGTGAGAATTATAAATATGTTCTCTGAAATAATCAAATTTCTATCTTGGGGCTTTGCATTTATGTTTTATGGCAATTGCAACGTAGTAAATGGACCTTAGCTGAATCATCATAATGACAATTTCTAGTTTCAGGGTCCACAAGCCACAAGCCTCGGTCCAAATTTTAAATTTACGACAAGACCCTGAATCTTACAAAAATCCATCTAATATGTTTTCAGGTCATCAAATTGTGCCCGAGGTAAAATACATTAATTAGTATAAAACAAATCAACAACGTAAAAAATTACAAATGAAATTGGTAATATCAATCTGAATAATGTTTATTAGTTCTGCCAAAAAGGAATATGAATTGCATGGTTCAAAGATCCAAGTGCTTCCTCATCTTGTCCAAGATCCTATGTATTTCTTCCATTTGTGGGTGTGTTTTCTCCCCTGCAATAAACTCATGAACAACCCCATCAACCCTCACCGAGCTGCACCCTGGTGTCTTCTCCACCCCTCTTCTTCTCATAACCTTCCTTACTCTTCTAGCATCATCGTGCTTCCCCGCAGCTGCATACAAATTCGACAAGCATAACATACACTCCACTATGACCCTCGAACCGCAATAATTTCTGCGCTGCAACCTCAGCCAATTGGGTTAGCCCATAATGACATGAAGCACTGAGTAATGCTCTCCAAGCCACGGCTCGTTCTGAGGTGCTCAATTCAGGTATTGTTTGGATGATTTGTTGTGCTTCCTCGAACAGCCCTGCTCGACAGAGAAAGTCAATGATACACTCGTAGTGTTCGCACTTGGGCTCAATACTGTAAACCCCAGACATGGTATTGAAAACCCTCCAACCCTCATACGCCATGCCCAATGAATAACCACAAGCAGTGAAGAGGGCGAGGAAGGTGAGGTCATCAGGCTTCACCCCGACCCGTTCCATCTCATGAAACAGTTTGAAAGCACTCTCTCCGTCTCCATGTGTCGCCATTCCTAAAATCATGGCATTCCAACAAACAGTGTCTTTTTGGGGCATTCCATTGAAGACCCTCTTAGCTAAATCCAAGTTCCCACATTTTGCATACATGTCTATAAGGGCAGTTCCCAACTGGACACTCATAGGCAAGCCCAGTCGTTCCAAATGCCTGTGAATCCAAAGCCCGATTTCTAAAGCTCCTAAATGTGCACAAGCACAGAGAATGCTCACAAATATGGCTTCATCTGGAACCAAAGGAACCAATTGCATTTGTCGGAACATGTGCAAACCCTCCTTGAAACAATTATTCTGCACATACCCAGAAATCATAGACCCCCAAATTCCCACATCCTTTATTGCTATCGGTGCTTCATCAAAGAACAACCTTGCCATATCCACATCCCCTTGCTTCGCATACCCGGAGATCATGACTGTCCATGCAACCGCCGTGCGCTGCGACATTTCATCGAACACCTGTCCAGCGTTTCTCATGTCACCAAATGCACAGTACATGCAAATCAAAGAATTACCCACAAACACATCAAACAAAAGGCCCCATTTCAAACACTGCCCATGAACTACTACCCCTAAAAAACGATTCCCCAAGCTTGCACAAGCCTTCAACAAGTAAGGGAAGGTATAATGATCAGGGTCCAGCCCAGCTCTTAGCATCTGGGCGTAAACATGTACGGTGCTGATCAATTCGCCCTTGAGTAAAAGGGCTTTGATCATGGTGTTGCAGATGCAGACAGTGGGAAGTTCGATTTGTCGGAAGAGTTTCGATGCGTAACTGAGGCTTCCACGAAATGGGTCTGAACAGAAAGCCACGAGCCTGCTTAGGGCAAAATTGTTAGCGCCAAGGCCGCAGGTGATTATCTGGGCATGGCTTCGCTTCAGATGTCTCATATTCTTACATTTCTCCAACAGCGAGAGGCATCTCGAAGTAGTTGACATGGGAATTCACCGGATTCATTAGGTTGGTCTTTCCTTCTCAGGGATGAGCTAAAATTTCCATGGTTAAAGCCTGCGGAGCGCTTTTAAGAGACTAACCGGAGAAGATGACCTTCGCCTACAACAGGGAAGAAGGGATCGTTACTCTCTTACATTAGCGCGGCGGGAAACAAACCATCCATTTCAACATGAGAAGTCTAGAAACGAGTGAATTTACGAAAAAATCACAAATGTATCTCAAGGATGTATTAATAAAAGATAATATTTATCTTGGATTTTATGGGGAAAATGAATCTATAGTGGTCATGTGCCTAAGTTAGCCACATAGTCGCCTTTATTTATATGCATCTTCTTCTAAAATTCCAATCAGTATGAATTGAAATGCATAACAAAATATGATGTTTACATAAGTCGTGCTAGCAACGTTTTTCATTTAAATAGTGAAAAACTTAAATAAATGCAAATAATTTGATCTAGTTTGAGTTTTTCCATTGTTTAAATGAAAGGCGTGTGCTATCACGGATTGTATAAAAACATGGGTCATCATATTTTTTTACGCTCTTTCAATCCATATGGCTAAAATTTTTATATCAGGATCCATACATATCCCATAGTGGTGGCAATATGCTTAAGTTAAACAAATTGTCGCTATAGAATACTCCCCCCACCCTTGAATTTATATTACATCAGCTCTTTGTGATTTCAACATAAAATCTTTTGTTTTTATAGAATTGTTCATCCTAGCCTTACACTCATGTAAAGGTTAGAATGAAGGGTTCATTCCCTTATATACTTGGCCATCATACTGTTACAAAAGTGAAAAGAGAATATGAGTTAAGACTCACGTACCTTCCCAAAACAACATAATTTTATTAAGAGTTATATGAGTAAACTGTGCCTCAGTTCCCAAGTTATGAATTAAAATCCTTAAAATGACGCTGTTTTGATAAAAATGTTACAATATTTTAATTAAAAACTATCAAATGCTATAACATCTTAACCACAATATTATTATTTTTAGTCTTAGAAATTGAGACTCACTTTAGGCACATTCTCCTTTAATCAAATACCATAATTGAGTATGAACTCTTTTTAACATAAGTTACACCGTTCCGGGGGCGGGCATATCCTCTTTTCTTGTTACAAAAACTACTGTGAGATATTCTTTAAATAATTAAATTTATTGTTTAGAATCGGGAGGCTTTCATAGCTCAGTTGGTTAGAGCACCCGTTTAGTAAGCGGGAGGTCTTGAGTTCGACTCTCAATGAAAGCAATGCAGACAGGACGGTCAATTTTTGTTTTAGGAATCCCTTACCAATGCATTCAATTCAAGCCCTTACCCTCTATTCCTGCACTTCTAGCCAACAGATCAATCTATGGAGGATTTCAATAACCCTCTCTGATAGTGATTTGCTAATTCTGCTGACATAAGCCCTTTTGTTCTGACTAAAGCCCCCAAAAGATTATTTCCTAAAACGGGGTTTTGTGGATTCTTTGCTTTATATAAAACCCAGATCTTGCGGGCGCTTCGTCCCTAATCGCTTTCCAAAATTCTGCCAAAAAAAAAAAAAAAAACACAACTTTTAGGATGATTGTACGTGTGTGGGTGCATGGGCATAAGCCCCCTTCTGTTTTAGCTAATATTATCCAAAGGGACCCCTTCTATTTTGGCTAATATTATCCAAAGATTTTCAGAGAAAAACCGGGGGAGGAGATTAAGTTAGGCTTAATCCAAACACCACACAACCTTATCAGGAGTCGGTTTCATGGATCCTCTGCTTTTATATAAAACCCTAATCCTTTGGGCTTCTCGGCCTCCTAATTTTTGTTCCAAAAGAATCTGACCAAAATGGGGTTTAGGGTGATCTTGCTGTGGTGTGTGCTTTCCTCATGGATTTTTTCTGTGTCATTTGCAGAGGATGTGGAGGTTACAGTTGAAGGAGTGACGTCCATAGGCAGCACAGATGATAACTTCGTGTGTGCAACTCTTGACTGGTGGCCCACTAACAAGTGTGACTACAATCAGTGTCCATGGGGAAAAGCTGGCATCCTCAGTCTTGTAAATCTCTCTCTCTCTCTCTCTCTCTCTCTCTCTCTCTCTGCATGCATGTTCTGAATGCCTGGGAACTAATGGGTGATGTTCTGTGATAATTGCAGAATCTAAAGAACACAATTCTCTTGAATGCTATTAAAGGTATGTTCAGAATAAGGTGTTATGATTCCAGATTTGCGTGTGTGTGTGTGTGTGATTTTTATTTTTATTTTTTATTTTATTTTAAGGAAGCATAGGCATGTGTTTAAACGAGTAGTTATATTCCAGGCCAGTGAAGGGTGCTAGGCCATTGAATATGCTAGTTTTCACCAAGTCTAGTATTATATTTGCATAAGCATATGTTTAAACGAGTAGTTTTATTCTAATGTTTATTTATAGATGTAACTCAACAATCGATGTGGAGAAGAAAAGTGAACTATATGAGATTTAGTTTTTAGTAAAAGAAAAAAAAATCTAATCTTTTATGTTAACACTAGCTGTTGGCATAAATACTCAGATATTGCATTATATGTTGGAATTTCTTCCTTTTTTTGGTTAATTCAGTAAACTGTCATCAGAAGAGGTATTGATAATTCCAAAATGCCCAAATTCGTGTGCCTGAAGATGTGCATGTCCATGTAATGAGCTATTTGTTCAACTCGGAAGAATAATAAAGGAACTGAGAACAGAACAAAGCTCGGATTAGAGAAAGCCACTGGTCTTATGTTCTTTTGCCTGTCTGTGAGATTGAGAGTAGTCGTCTTAGCATAGACTTATATGATTTGTGTTTTTGATTTTGATTTCTTTATGTTTGTTCGAGACATCATTTTCGGAACGCCATTATTGACCTTCCGATTCCGATTCAGATTGAATTTGTTGCATGTATTTGGTACTATTATTAGCCTTATGGAGCTTGATTGTTTCTTCATATGTTGCAGCATTCAATCCTCTCAGAATTAGACTAGGAGGTTCATTGCAAGATCAGGTTTTATACAAAGTTGGACCAGCAATCAAAAAATGCCCCCACTTCAGGAAAAGAGAAGAGGGCTTGTTTGGGTTCAGCTATGGCTGCCTCCCAATGGAGAGATGGGATGAGATTCATAGCTTACTTAACCAAACAGGGTATACATAAAACCACTCTGTACCTATATTCCCTTAATCGAACAAGATAACGCGTACGAACTGTTAAATTTGGAACTCGCTGTTGCAGGGCGCTGTTCACTTTTGGATTGAATGCTCTCATTGGGAAGAAAAAGATTAGTGCGAACAGTACACTTTACGCTGGCGACTGGAACTCACACAATGCTCGTGATCTCATGAAATACACCATCGCAAAGGGCTACAAGATACATTCATATGAACTTGGTAATTATTGTTTTGTTTACTCTTATTTATGATGGTGGTTTAGTCTTTTTTGCTTTGCCTGCATATTCATCCAACTCATAATCTTACATTACCACCCCTCCTCTCGGGAATGTTAAACCCCCCAATTATAGGAACGTAACATTTCCAGGATGACATAACTGGGAATATCACATTCCAGACTGTACCAAATGAGACATTCCTCTAGTTTTTGGCAACACCACTCAGTATGTTCTGCGAACCAAACACTCCCTGTAGTTCTTATTTGAAATAGTGGGTTATAGATTAGAACTGTTATCTTTGCTTTTATCTACGCACATCTACCATATTTGTGACACAATTGGGCTGCTGTTGACAGGAAATGAGCTATGTGCCGGAGGAGTTGCTGCACGAATAGAAGCTGAGCAGTACGCGAAAGACGTTGTCGCACTTAAAAAACTCGTGAAGGAATTGTACCCAGATGCCACTGCACGGCCAAAAGTATTGGGCCCTGCTGGATTTTATGATCAGAAGTGGTTCAGCACCTTCCTTGAGGTTACAGGGCCAAACGTCGTCGATGTAGTAACGCACCATACATACAACCTTGGTCCAGGTTTTAGTGCAAGCCTCTCCCTAGGATTTGAGTGTTGGGTTTAACATTTTTAAAGCTTGCTTCTGTCTAACAAGTTGGTGCATTCAGGAGTCGATCCCACTTTGATCGAAAAGGTGCAAGATCCATGTTTTCTTGACCAGGTTGCTCAAACATATAAAGATGTCTCGACAACCGTCGACTCCTTTGGGCCGTGGTCCGAAGCGTGGGTTGGTGAGGCTGGCGGAGCTTATAATAGTGGTGGCAGAGATGTGTCGCACACCTTTGCTAATGGCTTCTGGTATGAATCCCTCTCTCGCTCCAATCTACTAGGGCATACGTGCATAATTGGAAGAGTTTTTGATTGCTGGATTATCTGGTAAACAAATAAGTTATAAACCTTGACTATTTGGGTGGAACCTCATCTGTAATCGAATGAGGCTCAAATTTAAACAACTAGTAGGGTATGTGTTGAATTCGTAGTCCAGTGGTCGAAGGTCCTTTTTGTGGTCTTGTGTTGGCTCGAATTGGGTTGGATCTTGTAAGAAAATCTAGCTTACTGTGTGTGAGTGCATACATATATATATATATATATATATATGCATACTATGTTGGAAATTATGTGGAGCAGGTACTTGGATCAATTGGGCATGACAGCAACATTCAACCACAAGGTTTTCTGCAGACAAGCCCTTATTGGGGGAAACTATGCTCTACTTAATACTACAACATTTGTTCCCAACCCAGATTATTATGGGTTAGTATCCCATACTCCTAATCCAAAAGATATTGTTCAAATCCTGTTTAGATGGGTTTTTTTTTTTTTTTTTCCTGAATTCTTTGCTTCTCTCAATTACTCCACCAGTGCTCTTCTGTGGCATCGCGTAATGGGGAAGAATGTGCTTTCTACAACACATGGCGGCTCCCCTTATTTGCGTGCATATTCCCATTGCTCGAGGAAAAGCGTAAGATACTGACATAATTTACTAAAAGAGAAATGCTACATGTCCCTACTATATCCCCATATAATCTCTGTAAGTCGCCTATCTGTCAACATGTGAATTGAGGGATCAAATAATTCTGTCTCTATTCGTTCATGTGTTGACACCTCACCTTTTTCAAGATTTGGCCAAGGTCTGGTAGCGATATGTAGCATTACTCTTTATAAGCCCTCTCAAGCTACCTTTCTGTTTACTCGGATTTCATTAATGGACTTGAACTGTATCTTTTTGCCAGCCAGGCATTACCCTAATGCTGATTAACATGTCGAACTCTACGACGTTCAACGTGTCGGTCATCAACGATGCGAATTTGCATCCCAACCCAAGCAAGCTGACCGAGGAATCTCAAGCGACACAAGCAAGGGAAGAGTACCATTTGACGCCCAAGGATGGCAGCATCGAAAGCGATGTCTTACTAGTTAATGGAACTCCCATGGTGCTTACGGAATCACTGGACATCCCAGCTGTGAGTCCGAAGCTTGTGGAGTCTTCTTCCCCAATAAGAGTCGAGCCCGATTCGATTGTCTTTGCAACTCTGAGGGGCTTCCATGCCCCAGCCTGTGCTTAATTGGTTTTACAGCATTTCTCTTGTTAGCTTTCTGGGGAGGGATTCAACCAAATATGTTCATTGTTTCTTAAGTTCTTAGTAGGGGATGCATGTGATAGTTAAAATATGCATAGGATAGCTATGAGGCTTTTCTTTTTCTTTTTTTTTTTTCCTTGCCAGTTTTCCTAATTAATTGTTTATTTTTGTTCATTATTTAACCTTTAATAGTAATCATTTTTTAGTTTAGTAACAATACAGTGAGTGCCAGAATTTAGGGAAGTGGTCTGAAGTTTTGCAAGTCTCTATTTATTTATTTATTTTTGGAGGGATTAGTCATTTATTTTGATTTTAAACGCCATTTAATCGAACGGAATAATTTTCATTCAGATAAATATGGTTCATTGCAAAATGTTTTTGACTGAGCACTCTGTTAAAAATACATGTTTTTTTTTTTTTCCTTTTTCTCAATGTTATTATCTATCATGTCAAAAATTTCTTTCAAAATACTACCAAAAGTCGATCTTCATGGTTTTTTTTTAATAATTTTCAAATTCAACATTTTTCTTCTCTATATCTACGCTGCATGTATCATGTTTTCATTAAAATATCGGGGAAAAAGGATAGGAGGTGCACCCAAAATAACATGATTTTAGATTAATAATTCAACCACACAAATGATTTTATAATAAAATTACTACAAACTTATGTGGAACAAATCTAGTAATGAGTATTTTAGTAAATAACAAAATATGCTCTTATAAATTTGTGCCACAAAAGCTTTTTGTGATTTTGTTGTGAAATTTTTTGTACATAGCGTTGTTCATTTTAGATTCTTTTAAGGGGAAATTGCACTAACTCATCCTGTGATTTAACTCACTTGCAAAGACCCTCCTTGTCGCCTGAAAATCAGCATATAACTCCTGTGATTTCAATGAACTTATAAAAGTTCACTTTTCCATCAAAATAGAATTACCCCAAAATGAACTCCTTAACCCTTATAATAGCAATACCTAAATAATGGACGTTTTGATACTTCTTGTATCTTGAAAAAATTTATATTCTATAAAGGTTATACATTCATAATTTCAACTAATCATAATTACTAGAAATAGGGAATATATGAATATTATAAGCGTATAAGTAAGTTTTTTTTAAAAAAGTAAGGGTGCACATATAAATGCCTTTCTTTTTTGGAGCAATAAGTATATCTTTTTCCTGACCTAAGAATTATAAAAACGTATATTTTTTTGAGAACTATTGTGATTGAGGTTAAGAAGTTAATTTTGGGGTAATTCAAAAAATTAAAGTCTATTTTTTCCTATTAAGCTCTCTAAAAAATTTGTGAAAGAATAAATCATTAGATTTGATAGAAAAATTAACTTTTGTAAGTCTATTGAAACCACATGAAAGCTATGTGCTGATTTTCAAATTACAAGGAAGTTTCGTGCAATGGAGTCAAACTACATGAAGGTTAATTGTAATTTTCCCTTCTTTTAAAGATAATAATTGTATCAATGAAAACAAACAAAAAAAAAATGAAATGATAAGTAGATTACTCATAGAATCTCCGATATAAGTAATGGAAAATCATCTAATCCTTTTTGTTTTTTGGGAAAATCATTGAATATGAGTCCTTGAAAAGGGCTAACTAAATTTCCTAGTCTCAATGTAGGATTCTACGACACCAAATTCTATGAAAATTTATGAACAGTCTTAGCTTTTCATGATCCTTTTATCACTTCGACTAGATTTTCTAAAAAATGATCTAAAACTATGAAATTTTAAGTTACACCTGATCTAACTTCTACAAGGCACACCTTGTGTTTGTGAACCCCTATAATATAAATGTCAAATAGTGTATAAAAGCCTAGCCTTCGCCTTATTATGATTTAAATCTTGACTTTTTATTTTTTACGAATTTATCCTGAAGGACGTGAACTGTTGCAATCTTTGACATAGGTGGATGTAACTTTAACACCATCTAATACTTGATTAATATTGTGCAAAAAAAAGGTCGCCTATGATCCTTTTGCAATTTAAAAGGTGACGTCTTTGTTTGTTGTAAATTCATCTCCAGTAACAAACTTATTATATTTCAGTGCACAATAAAAATATGATGAGAATATTTTGATTTAATAAAATTTCCTGTGAATAGGGGTGTGTGAAATTCGGGAAAACTAGAACTATTCGAAATACTTCGATTGAGAAATTTTAGGGAATTAAATTGGAGAAACATTTTCATTTTAGAAAAAGTCAGGAAATATTTCTCTGGTTGGGAAATTCCCAAATTTCCTATTTGAACACCCTACATCTGAACAAGTTTCCACATGCTAAAGAATACAACACTTAATATACTTGGGAATAGATTGGAAAAAAAAGATAAAAAAGTTGGGATTTTAATCACACAAAAATCAAAGGTTAGGCTTCTATACACAAGTTTTTTTTCCCAGCTGAATAGTTGAGTCAACAATGTTAGAAGGCATTAAAGTTCCATCCCGTCATGCCAAAAATTACAACACTTAGTGTACTTGATGATAGATTTACAAAAAATAAGAAGTCAGGGATTTAAATCATAATAAGACCAAAGGTTGGGTTTTTATGCACCATTAGGCCAAATATAAACCACCAAATAATATAACCGAACATTTTTCATGGAAAATATTTTTGCCCAGCCAAATCTAAGCGCTCTTTTAAAGATATGCATCTATTTTTGGAGACCTGCCCTCCATGACAGGCATTAGGATAAATTAAATTCCTCAGCATAGACTTGAATCCAAAACCTTCTATTATCTGAAATGGTCACTAGGGAAACCCCAGTCTACAAACTAAGCTTTCTTGTGGCACAAAGTATTAATTACATAGTAAAAGCTTACCACATATAAGAAAATTTTCCCTACTTTTATTGTGCCTTTGTAAAACAGAAACCTGAAAAAAGAGAGAAATTACATTGGCTTTCCCATTAGAAAACTTGGGCATCAAGGAAAAGGTGGGGAAAAAAATGCTTTTCTTCTTTATTGCATCCTCAAATATGCATTAACAGTCCCACACAGCATGCAAAGCATATTCCAACTTTCCTTCCCATCTTTTGTTTTAGATATATTCCAATCTAAGCACACAAAGCTTATTCCTGCAGCAGCAGAAGTTCAGAACCTGAGGCACCCAGAAACAATGGACTCTTTGATAAGGCAAATGAGGTAATTCTCAATCTTGAAGTTGTAAAAAGAAACTAGGAAGAGAAAAGAGGCGCAGAAGTCGCGGCTTCAATTCGGAGAAACATGCACGTAGGGCTGCTGCGATTGCAATTCATGGATTACACCGTGAATTTTAGGAAATCCAATGCTATGATCGGAACAAGACAACGTCTTTTTATGATCGTGTTGTTTCATTTCTAAATTGTACCACTGAGTTCCCCTTCTTGGCCTGCTGTTTCAAGCACTCATCGCTTTTGTTAGGTTGAGATACGTTAGTGGAGAAGAGAACAGACAACCCCCCGGCATCAGCAACAGCAGGGACCCAAGCATGTCGTTCCGAAAGACTCCATCCTTCACAAGAGGTACACCCCTTTCTGGAGCTCCGTTTGTTCCAGGAAAATTGTTTTCCGGAAAATATTTTCCATGCTTTTGGTGTTTGGTGCATCACAGAAGATAAGGCCAATAGATACTGTTTTCCTTAGTCAATGAAGTATACGCTCATCATTCGGAAAAATGACCAATGATAGAGACTCTTTCACTTGAAAATACTTTCAAGAAAGGGGGCGATTTTCTCTGAACCAAACAGACAATTTAAAATATCTTATGGACTGGCATGTTGAATCATGAAAGATTATGCCTTGTTCCGAATTATAATTACTCTAAGCATGAGAAGTGGTTTCAATGATTAATTTGCAGAGAAAAGGAAGTCTCAGGGCTTGATCAAGAAATCTCCCGGCCAAAGCGGTCCAGACAATGAGTCAGGCAAGGAGGTTGAGTCTGCGGCTGCCATTGCAGCCGCAGCACTTGCTGTTAGCTCGCTCGGGAAATCAGGCATCACAGAGAAAGAAAAACCAACGGATGGTGCTGCAACCCTACTAGCCAAACCTAAGAGCAAGATAGAAGACACATTTCCAACACAAGAATCCATATCCAGGAGATCGTCAGGTAAGGATACAGACTGCGTATATATATATGACCTACATGATTTTTAAAAGGCACAACCATATGGATGAAAAGAACATGAAACGCAAAGTATCTTTGCAAATTCTCATATGATTCGGTGATTTGGAACCTTTGTTTAAAGTATTGAAGGATTTTATAGGCATAGATTTGATGAATTTGAAGCCTTCGTTGAGGAGCACCTAACCGAAAGGACTAGTGAAGTCTACGAAACTCACTTCTCCTCATTGGATTATAGTTGGACTTTGATTTGGTCAATGAAGAAGTTAACAATAAAGGTTGTAAATTTGGATGGGAACGTCATCCATGACAGGACAATGCTCAAATTTTAGTAACTCCTAGAACACGTATTGAGCTTTCAATCCAACGATCATAATTCCTTTTTAATGATCTTATGTGCACCCGACATGGTTTGGCTCTCATTAGAAAAGTTCATTCACAAGCTCATACTATCATTTTCCTATCTGTAAATATATATATATATATATATATATATACCAGGTGAACAACCTTCAATGAAAAGCTCAGAAGATCTGGACAGGATCGTACCAATTGATGATTCTATGCACAGAAAGATGTCTGAAAAGGCTTTCAGCCCTGCTCCATCAATCAGGAGAACTGCAACAGAAACTGATAAGAGATCGAAAGAAGGCAGGAGCAGCAGCAGCAGCAGCAGAAAACATGATGATTCAGCACCAAAACTGAAACCACCACCTGCCAAGCAACCGTCAGGAACCGAAAACCAGAGTTCAATTAAAAAAGAAGAAACAAAAGCAAACGTTTGGGAGAAAACCAAAATGGAGAAGATCAAACATAGGTAGTTGCTTAATCTGAGAGAGGTTCAAGTAAAGAACCATAACTAAGCATAGGCAGAAGCAAATTTCAAAGTCAATCCACAAGTCATCATATTTAACACCAGAAATATCCAAAACCAAGAAAATCTAAGGAACTTTTTACGTTCTTATTCCACTAACAAGAACAAGTTTCAGGTATGAAAAGTTGATTGGCACAATCACTTCATGGGAAGATGGCAAAAAGAAAAAAGCCCAGCGTCGAAAGACCAGGACCGAGGTAGGTTAGATGCATGCACCTTTTCACGTAAGAACCAAAAAAATGAGAACGTTTGCTTACAAAGAATCAAAAAATTAAGAAACTTCTTTGCCCGTTTGAGAACGTTGAATTTGAAAAGCACAGTTTATAAGTAAGCTCTCCACAAGGATTTATTTCAATATTCATCTCTAGACATCTTTAGAAACTGCATTTGAACAAATTGACATTTGATCGAACACCTGGCGTACAAAACTCACTGCATACTGCATATATAATTCAGGAGTCGTAGAATTTATTTCGCTCCTTTATTGTCGGGTGGACAGAAACTATAACATAATAAGCTGTTGAATGGCAATGCAGGCTAAATTAGGCCAGAGAAGTGCTAAGTCCATACAACATTACAACGACGAGATGAGAAAGATTTCTGAGATTGCAGAGGCAGCAAAAGAGAAGGCGAGGAAAATAAGGAGACGAGAAGAGTCCAAAGTAAAAGAGAAAGCAAACAAGATGAGAACAACAGGGGAAAAGCCCACCAAATGTCCCTGCTTCTGAGCACTAACAAAAGTATATAAGCTTTCAGGAACAAACAGCGAGTTGTGGAATCACACATGTAAATTAATATTACGTACTTGCTCTTGAGATTCAAACAACTCAAAACACTTACAGCAACAAACTATCCGTTTTGCATGGTTTGGCACTCAAATGTCAAAATAAATAAATAAATTCTTTAGCAAAAGAATCCAATTGTGTTAAAATATTATAAAAATGATCTTTAAATTTGCACATGTTATGTGTGTAATACTCTTAAATTTTCATTTAGTATTAATTTGCAGTAAGTATTAAACATAGAACTGAAAACGGATAAATGGATATGTTGTTGTATTGAATGGAGAATTAAGATGATAAAATGACATGATCGAAAAGCCTAATAAAAATTCAGGAATGAGAACTATGGTGAAAGGTGGAATAGGTGGACGTATAACACGTGATTATTTATTTACGCACATAGTTAATATGCAATGTAATAATTTTATAAGTGTAAGTTGTAATAAAATAATATAATATAATATATATATATATATATAAAATATTTGGCAAACATGCGTGGGAAGAGAGATCTTAGTCAGTAGGCCTATAGTCGGCAAAAAGGTATAGGTTGGCAACGTGTTATATATATATATAATATACTATATTATCTAAAGTTAACTTACGGTAAGGAAAAAAAACAAAAAGAGAAAAATGGAAAACTGGGTAGAAGGGGCTGAGGACCCCGTGGTAGAAACAGGAGGAGGAGGAAGGAGAAAAGGAAAAAAAAGAAAAGAAAAAAAAGGGAAATGTGTGAAGTGGATGTGAGAAGAAAAAGGCCAGTTTCGACTCTGTGATCAATTTAGGTAAGGGTAATTTATTCCTTGTAGGGAAAATTTTATTATTTTATATGGGATTTGTTCTTTTGTGAGATATTTCATTCTTTTTGCTGAAATGTCTCAATTTTCCTTGATTATAGTTGAACCTATTAATATTTGGTTCTTATTTGTTGTTTCGAGTATTATTTGGCATGTCTATATTGATTTGTTCATCCGGATTGTGGTTGCACTTGTTATTTGAGCCTAATTTGTTAATTTGGCAGCATTTGAGAATAACCGTTTGAAGCCACCAACTCAGTTATTACCATTTTAATGGTTGAAATCCTAAATGTTGATTTAAACATGGTTGGACCCGTTTATTTGGTCCCACTTGTTATGTTGAATGTTGTGTTTGAACCCATTGACTGAGATGAACAACCGCGAAAAGAGGGTATGAGTAGACCTCGTGCTTGGGTTAATGCACGCATGAGCCATAATGGCTCATGCGACGGGTCCCGATACGTTGAGTAGACCCCGTGTTTGGGTTAATGAACAAAAGTTGGACCCCGTGTCTGGGTTTGAACAGACAAACCGTTCATGACCTTATGGGTCTCTCAGTGGTTGATGGTTCGAGCTAAACTATGTTAAATTTATTGTGTTGAACTTTCTTGATCATGCACCTGATTGATTATCCCTTACTGAGTGTTCATTCGCACTCACCCTTTTTGGTTTAAACCTGTTTCAGGTGGGTCTCGTAGGAACGTGCCGTACGAGAGTGGTGGAGGTGGTAAGAGTCAGAAAGCCATTAGTAGTTAAACTTTTATGCGTTTGGTCGCTTTAAACTCTCCTTTGGGATGTGACTAATTCTGTAATATAGTAATAAGTGTGTTATTTGTGGTTTCACTTTTATGTTAATAATAGGGAACCATTTAGTGGACGATGGATGAGTGTATCCTTATACACCTATTCAGTGTATGAAAGGTAGGGGGTGGTGATGGGAATATACATGAGATGATGCACAAATATTTAAGCGGGCGATATTTATGGGCAAAAATGGAAATTATCATCTTTGGCAATAAATCATGATCTTTGACAACAGTTGCCGATAAGATATGTGCAAATTCATGTTTCTATGCATTAAATACCCCCACCATGGTCCAACGGTTGCATGGACCGAAATCATAATGTATTCCAACAACTTTTGTTGGGGTGGGTGAGACAAGTAGGGCTCGCTTTGGATTTCTATAGAGTATTTTTACTAAGATTTGCAAATATATTAATCTAAGTTTCTTTCTCTTTCTCTCAGTTTAATCTAATCAAACTTTTGATATAAGGTCTGAATAAGAGATAATCGCTCATGAATAAAAGAAAAAAAACAAGTACAATAAATAAAATAACTGCAAGAAGATCTAGTGATCTAGTTCTATTCAAGCAAACTAATAATCGAACTTTTCTGTTCCACTAGAGAAAGGTTATAAAAGGGATTGTAAAAATATTCTAAGTTAAAATAAAACGACTATATAAAAATTATAAAAATATATAATAAATTTGTGATTCATGTTCTAAGTGAGGGAGAGATGGAGATTTATCCATTTAAAAGATTAAAATTTATAGAAGGCTATTTGTTTTAACAAAACCCCATATAGTTAAAATTTTATCAACATTTGGACCCTACAGCATTGGCGGTCCCTGGTTTTCTTTTACTGGGTGCCAGCGCTCTCTCTCTGCTCCGTAGTGGTTGACACATTGAAGAAAAGGTATGGGTGGCATCAAGGGATAAGGGGTGGGTGTCTCGGGTCCATGGGGATTTGAAGTGCATACAAAAGTAC
This sequence comes from Santalum album, assembly GCA_034195605.1. Classification (NCBI taxonomy): domain Eukaryota; kingdom Viridiplantae; phylum Streptophyta; class Magnoliopsida; order Santalales; family Santalaceae; genus Santalum; species Santalum album. Next base: position 8,758,930 of record CM067260.1, on the reverse strand, counting down.
AAAACGTCAGTGTTTATGAGATTTGATAAAAAATAATGATATTTAAAAATTATATTAAATTTTTAAGGACGAATAAACTATATATTTTTAAATATTATGTAAATTAATATTTCTATATTTTTTTTAATGTTTTTTTCATCCGTAAGGATTCAAATTATTTAAAAAGATATTAAGAATAAAATAAAAATTACAAAACTGTACAGGACTGCACCATGTACGAACCGGAGGCAACCCCTGTTCTGGCATCAAGGGAAAATATTAAAAGAACTCCTCCAATAAATTTAGTAATTATTAAAAAGATTTCTTATAATTTTAATTTTTTAATCACATCTCCTCTGCTAATGAAAATATCTTAATAGATTTCCGCCACGAATTTCGTCCACATTGATAATAAACAATCATTAAAAAAGAGCAAACTGTGAAATTTAAGGAGAAAAAGAAATTATTTTATAATAATAAAATTAAAAATATATTTTGTAATTAGAATACAAAATTCACTCCTTAAAATCTCTTATGTTGCATTCAATGGTGATTGTCCCTCTCGCCTTCGACTTTGGGGTTCGTATTTTAATTAGAAATTATTAGTATTTTAATTACAATAATTAGCTCATCCTCTCTTAGTTGACATGTCAACGCCCGACCATTTTCAAATGTGCTTTGAGCTTAGTAGGAATAAATAAAAATTTTATTTAGGAAAAACAAAAACACTTACAAGTGTAAGGAAGTTGTCTTTTTACTGGAACAAAATAGCACCTTGAATCCATGTTGTTTTGTTTAAAAATTTGGAATTTATTTTAATAAAACAAGGTCATCTCAATGTGCTATAACTGAAAATTAAGAAAGAACCATTATGAAAATGATTAATATTTCCTTTTATAAATGGAGAAAAAGAAAAACCATATAGTATGACACTTTATTACTACACCCCGAGATTATGTCCCCTTCACATTGTTTTTTATTTGTCGAAACTATGTAGTTTTGAACTCCGAAATTGCTCAACTGAAATAATCCCCTCAACGCTAACAAAAATTAAAAAATTCAATTTGTACATCCTTCACATATCTTTCAGCGCTGAAAGAGTGACGTGACTAAAATATATGTAGTATTTTTTAAGTAATATTTTGATCAAATAATAATATAGGACTATATATATTTTATTACACGATCACTTATGCAAAAGATATGTAAAGAATATACATATAGTATTTCCGGTAAAAATTGATCGAAGCAGCATTTATATTCCAGTGTGCTGTGGCGATGTGTTTGGGGTCAACTGTAAAAGTGAACGATGGGGCTTTCTCGTGATTGTAATTTCCGCGAAGGATAGGAGTACAAGCCTTGTGAATAGAGTCAATGTTGGGGGTAACAATAAGGGAAGAGCTCTTGAACTGGGCGCCTGCTTGGTTCCAGTTTACTAATAAATTGTATTTTATTCGAAAATTTTGGAAGGATATATGCACTTATAAATTTTCGTATAATTTAATAATATGTACATTTTTTATTTATAAGATAAAATAAATAAAGATATTATTTTTTATAAATTTTCTAATTTACGTCCTATAGATAAAAGATGCACATGTTATCCAATTGCACGGGTACTTATAAATTTATACATTTTTAATATTCTTTCAATCTCACGCTTAAACTTTCAATATAAAGCATGGGCGCACTCGACGTGAGTGTGCCAGTACCCCTGCCTAGCCTTTTCCTTGCAAACACCGTTGGCCTACTTGGGCAAAATCAACTCAAACAAACCACAACACGAAATATGACGAACCCCAGTGAGCTCCACTTCCATTCTCACGCCGTGCTCTTACCCAGCGCTGGCGCCGGCCACCTCATACCATGCCTCCGGTTGGCCGCGACCCTCATCCGCCACGGGTGCCGAGTCACCCTCCTCACCGTCCAACACACCGTCTCAAACGCCGAGCAACAGCTTATCCTCCGCTTCCTCTCCTCCTTCCCCCACCACTGCACCAACAAGCAATTCCACGTCGAAAGCCTCAGCCCCGGTGCCGGCGGGGCCGACGCATTCTGGCTCCACGTGGAGGCCATCGGCCGCTCCGCCCACCTCCTACCCCCGCTCCTCCTCGACTCTTCCGTCTCCCCGCCCCCCTCCGTCTTCATCTCCGACGTCGCTCTCTCCTCCGCCGTCCTCCCCGTCGTCACCCAAACCCTTCGCCTCCCTTTCTACTGCCTCTTCGTCTCCTCCGCCTTGATGTTCTCCCTCCTCTCCTACTTCCCCGCCGCCGTCATCGACGCCGACGGCTGCTCTGGACTCGACCCAAGCTATCGAAATCCCCGGCCTCCCCGCAGCGCTGCCGGTGTCGTTCCTCCCGCCCGTCTTGCTAAACACCGACAGCCTCTTCGCGAGAATCTTCCTCGAGAACGGACGCGACCTGAGGCACCTCCGCGGGGTCTTCATCAACACATTCGGCGAGCTCGAGCAGGAATCCCTGGCGGCGATCAACGGCGGCAAGGTGGGTAGAGAACTGCCGCCGCTGATCCCGATGGGACCGTTACTGCCGTGCGAGTTCGAGAAAGGCGGCAGCCCGGATAATGTCGGAGCGGCGGAGTGGCTCGACTCGCAGCCGGAGAACTCGGTGGTGTTCGTGTGCTTCGGGAACCGGACAGCTCTGCCGGAGGACCAGCTCCGGGAGATCGGGGAGGGTTTAATCAAAAGCGGGTTTAGATTCCTGTGGGTGGTGAAGACAAAGATCGTCGACAGAGACGAGACGGAGGAGCTCGCGGTGGTGCTCGGCGGAGATCTCTACGACAGGGCGACGAGGAGGGGGTTGGTGATGAACGAGTGGGTGGACCAGGCGGAGATACTGAGCCACAGGGCGGTGGGGGGGTTCGTCAGTCACGCGGGGTGGAACTCGGTGGTGGAGTCGGTGTGGTACGGGGTGCCCATGGTGGTGTGGCCGCTGGGAGGGGATCAGAGGGTGAACGCGGCGGTCGTCGAGCGGTGCGGCGTGGCTGTGTGGCCGCGGGGGTGGGGGTGGTGTGGAGAGGCGCCGGTGGTGGACGCCGCGGAGATTGGGGACCGTGTCAGGGAGGTCATGGGGAGCGAGTCGGTCCGAGCCACGGCGGCGCGGATGAGGGACGAGGCGCGGGGGGCGGTGCGCACCGGCGGGGCCAGTGAGGTGGCTCTGAAAGGAGTGATCGAAGGGTGGGCCCATTGACGGGTGATTGGAGTGTTTGAGGGACGAGACCATGTTAAATGTCTGTAACAATAAGCGGATGAGATTAGAACTCATTTCTAGTGTTGTTTGCAAGTTGAATAATTGACTTCAGACCTCTTTGCCATGAAAAACTTTTTAAGTGGGACATCCTTTTACGTGCAATGAATTATTTCGTCCTCCTTTTTATTTTGGTGTCAAGCTGTTAAAATTATCTAAGTTTTTTTTTTTTTTTTGCAGGGTAAAACGTTTCGTATTTAGTGCATCTTATAAATATTATCCGCTTTAAGAAACTTATATCCCTTACGGCTCTAAAAGACATTCACAATAGAAAACGAATCACCTGCTTTTTGATCGTAGGATGATGAAAGTGTCCTACGCACTGATTAGCTAAAATGGTATTATAAAGTGTGTCCACGTGAGCATGAAAATAATTTTATTCGTAACTTGCAAAAGTGGTGATGTATGTGGCCATCCCATTTTCTAATTTTAATAAGAGGATTGGAACCTATCCGTCTTATTTGCTAGTTAAATATTTTTGCCTGGAGGCCATTCGATTGAAGGCTTCTTTTTTCTCTCACTCTTTCATCATTTTTTTTTTTTTGAGAAAACAATTGAAGACTACTTAAAAAAATAGTGATGCATTATTATTATTATTGTTATTATTTTATTATTATTACTATTATTTTGTTTTATTAATTTTGTACCCATTTCAATCAAGGCGTCACGAAATTGCTGTTACATCACATTAAATTACATAAATATTTTAATAACAGTATTTAATTTTCCTCCATCAATGAGTTGCCACGTTCTCTGTATATTATTGAATCTACCATCTGTATTTGATTATAGTTGCGAGAAACAAAGATCATTTTTGGGAAAAAAGACAATAGATTCCCTGGTTTTATATCATGTATCCTTTGTTTTTTTTTTTGTTTTTTTTTCTGACACGAAGAACAAAACTGGTGCTTCTAGAAATAGAAAAAAAATCCCAGAAATTCATTTGTAATAAGATTCTTTCCATTTGTGTGGGGGCATAGATGCAAGTAGATGTACTCTTCATCTTACAGCGATTTTTCTTCTGACCCTGGCCCAAGACATATGCACTATAAATTGCTCTTCGAGAGATCTGTTTCCATTTCTTCTAGAGCTGTGTTCTCAAATGCCTTTATTTGCAATTCCTTTGATCTTTAATACATTATTTAAAATAATTAAATAAGGGGTACCACTTTTTGCAATTTGATTATAATTTGGCAGAATGTCTATTTTTTTTTTCCCTCTGTTGTCGTTAGGGTTACCATGTTGCCAGCTTTGAGCAATCACCTCAAACCACTTCATTTGTTAGGGCTAAACAAGCCGAAACAAAACAAAAGGAACTACTGCAGCCAAGCCACCCCATTCCCATCGGACAAAAGAAAGGGACTCGAATCCTGTGGGGGTTGAGTCAAGTAAGAATGATCAGCTACGTACATTATTGTGCTTAGCCAACCAATTTGCGCACACATTACCCTCACGAAACCTTATCATTCCAACAACTCCAGAATATCGAGAGCTTGTCAGTTTTAAGCATGAAGCTTTCTAAATAAATCAGCGAATACACTCTTACTAAGTCTCAACCAAATCCCAAGCATTCAACAGATCGGCATATAAATGGATGACAATCAAGTTTGCTCATCGACATATTTACGAGTCTATCTCACTGTCCTCCATTTGTGCTGCCGGCCTTAACTTTCAAGATTCGGTCCTGATAAAGGTGCATAGAATTCTACTAAACGAATTAGTCTCGGAAAGCTTTCATTAGCCATCAAGATCTCCATGGCTTGAAAGAGAACCCTAATCTCAAATCACTTTGTTATATGTACATCAATAAGGACCCATAAAACAATTTATTGGACCATCAACCATGGCCAGGGCAAACCAAACTCACCTGACGGCTCATAACGGAGAACAAGCACCATTTGCTCCTTTTAAGCATCATCTCCTCCCTCCTCATCTTCTGTCCCGATGGGCACTTCATGCCTAGGCCTATCATATTTCTCACGCAGTTGCTTAATCGGGATGAAATCCCCAGCTGTGTCCATTCCATAGAATAAAAACGAAATATACGGATGCTCGAACTTTCCCTGTATATATTTATGCAGAACAAACAATCAAGAAATAAGGTTTGGGTACTGGTTAACTTCTATTTTAGGGTGAACTTCACTTTACCTACTTATGGTTAGAAATATTCACTTTACCCACTTAGATACAATCCGTAAGTATTTACATTGAATACAGAGAATGCCTTGGCCAAATATTAAAATTCTGTAGGAATTGCTGGAAAAAGAAATTTTATGTTTAAATCTTGCTTGTTAAGGGTTTTTAGAGGATCAATGTGACAAAAAATGATGCGTTTTTAGGGATGTGCCTTTTCTATCATTTCAATGAAATGCTAACCCAATCTCAGATGTGTACAATGGCAAATTTCAAACCCATGTGGGCAAAGTAAAACATGGGTCAAACCACAGGTGGGTAAAGTGGAGCTAACCCTTTCCATGTGTATTTGCTTACCTTGTCTGGCTGCGCGGGGGCTAATAAATTTTCCTCAGCAACTGCAACAGGGGAAAAATATATATATATATATATTTCACAAATTTCATCATGATATCAGCAAGAATAATCAGAACTTCAAAAAACAGGCCTAATATAAAGATTTGAAATATGAGATAAGGGAGCAAAAATTGCCGAGGATGCAGCTATTAGAATATGGAAAATAAATATATAATTAAACTGGGTAAGGAAATGAGTAAACTGCAGTTGAATTACCGTACGCCACTAGTAGATTGGGGTCTGAATGCACATCAACCAAAACCTGGAAAATAGTAATCCTAAGTTAGGTCGTGATACCTGTGCTTTTATATTCATACACCTTTCTGTGACTGGTCAATTGGGTCATTTTAAGAGTTGCGAAAGAATTTATATGACGCTAGTTGAAAGTGGTGTGAACACAACATGAAAAGAACCATCTTGCGACAGAATGTACAATTTTCAGTGTAATATCAAAAGGAATTTTATTTGAATCGAAGTACAAATGTTTCATTGCACTTTGATCCATTATTGTGAAACGACAGCAGCAATTTAGTCACCATAAGACAGTATAGCCAAGTCCTGGAGCACAGACACGAATGACCAGTTCATTAAGCCAGCTAGCATTATCAATTTATCTCAAGAAATGTCTTATCATTCTAAGCTCATGTATGGAAATTATACCTTGGATAGTCACAACAGGATAGCCGCTATTTAATTTAAAGGAAAGGTATCAAACCAAGCTATCCTTATTTCTTAATTCTATCAATGATCTACAACAGAAAGGGACGAACAAACAACAGTGTAGTGTATCTCATAGCTTTATAACCACCCATAATGAATAATATAATGAAAGCTACGTTCTCCTGCGCAAAAGAACAGAGAAATCAAGAATAAGGCAAGCTAGACCTGATAAAATGGCTGACTTGATCCTCGTGACAATTTGTCAACAAGTGCAGTTTCCATCCACAAACTTGATTCACAGCATACAGGATCCATTCCGCAGACGACACCATGATAACCTGCTACCAGTATATGAGTTCTCAATGACTTCAGGGCTCTTAAAGGACTCATCCAGGGTGCCTAGGTGGCCATAAAGCTTCTTGTACATTCTAAAAGAATTCTTATCAAGGGAAAATAGGCCAGTGATCTAGATTTCCTTATTTATTTAATTGTAAAGATATTGAAGTTGAATGTTCACCAACATGCACTTTTTTCTCATTTTGACAATAACTGCATACTTAACCACCAAGATGCCAACATAATCTTCTGAATTGGAAACAAATACACTAATTACACTTGGAAATTAGAAAGATTAATGCAGGGCACTAAAATCAAATGGCAGCGGGGACAACTACACATAAAAGCACCTAAACTATAATAATTTGTGGTTAACTACATAAAGATCCTAAACTATAACAATTTGTCATTAATTATACAATAATACAAATCTGCGAATTCTAAGAACCAAGGAAGATATAAATCAAATCCATTTACAGCATACTCCTTTAAATCATGGAATGAGAGATAAAACAAGACATGACCAGGGGTTAATATAAGTAAAGCAGTTTAATGAAAATTTAGAAAAGAGATGAAGAATATAAAACAATATAGCACCAAATAGATAAAAAGGGTAGAATAAAAAACAAATATATTTTGAATTCTCCATTACTAAAAAAATATGTAGATCAAAGTTAACTAATACAATCAAAATCAGTGTTATTAAAAGGCGATGGACCGCCAGGCGAGGTGAGGTGAAGCGCCCTAATAAGCGCCTTCCTGAGTTTTCCTTAGAAACTTGGAAATGGAGGACCAAAAACATAAAAATATAAATTTAAACTGAAGTCAAAAAGTCAAAGTAGTTACCTAAAAAACTACAATAACTCTCTCTCTCTCTCTCTCTCTCTCTCTCTCTCTCTCTCTAAAGCACCCAGCGCCTCCCTTGGGTGATATTAGGCCTTGGCGCCTCAAAAGCACCCAGCGCCTTTAATAACACTGACCAAGATGTAAGAAAGGGTTTGATGTGAACTCCAACCCTCCTGTTGTTTTGATTAAAAAACAAACACAACATGCTAATTGCTTACAGGATTCTAATGCTGACAAATCCTGCAGTGGCTTGAATTCACACACTCACCAAATAAGCTGAGCAAGCACATCAGTTCTACAAATATCATCCTTATCTCATTCAGCTTCTACCAATTGAGGCATGCATGAGTGCATGACTGAAAATGCAACTAGATTTGAATTTGAAGAGACTATTTTGTTGACTAGAATTGCAGGTAGGCATACTAAATATATACCGAACATTTTATGTGTCACTCTTTGGCCCAAACGAAATGCATATTGGGCACGTTCGTATGCCAGGGCTTTTGCTGATGCAGAAAGAGACTCTGTCTCGAGTATGGAAACTTTGTCTCGTAATTCAGCCGCCAGAGCAAAGTTCTCACTCTCAATAGCATTTTGCAGGTCTGCACTGTGAGGAAAACAGAAGAAGCTGATCTTACCCACTTTTTGAATCAGACCAATAAGTTGCAACATCTAAAATCATAATAGGGTAGGAAGACGACCTAATCCTTTCATTTTCCCAAAATAAAAAATCACAATAAAATAAAATGAATAAAAAAACTATTATTTTCATTTCTGACTTACCGCAGACGTAGAATATGTAGAGCCTTATCCTGAGCCTCAGTCTTTGAGCTTGATCCCCTTTTCAAATCTTGCTGCCTGATGACCTCATTTTCAACCTTCCAGCAAAAAATAATAATAATACGTGCAATATGAAAATGGGTGTTTAAGATGGTTCCTGCATCTTAAAGGTCATGGGAATGGACACATACACTTCTGAGCTCTAAAGGAACAAATGCTGTTCTCACATTGCAATATGATATGAGCTATGAAGCACCAATATCATAGGAAGACTATCGTATTCGTATCTTGTATGTTCCCAATACCGATACACAAAGATACGCTAAAGATACATGCCAGGAATATGTCAAAATAATTAATGGAAGATACTAAAGGTATACGAAATTAGTGGGACACATTGTTTTTTTATTTTATTTTCGTTTTATATATATTATAAGTGACTGTTTTGGTGGGACAACTTTTGTACCTTTCAACATTTTCATAAATAAATCAATATTTGGCAAAAACTCTAATATTCAATCCAAAAAATATAAAAATCATAACTAGAGATGACAATTGGATGGATTGTGCAAGTTGCAAGTCAAGCCTGGCAGGGCCAAAAGTGGGTCAAAATTATTTCATGGGCGGGTTGGATTGGGTTGCCTTACAAGTGGGTTGGAGGGTCATGGGATGATCCTGCTGGCTCTAGGTAGAGGAGAATCTAAGTGATAAAGCTCTGTAGCATTAGAAGGAACGCACTGAAGTGATAAAGGACTGCCTCTCAACAAGTCCTTAAATTAAGTAACTGTTAGAGATTGAGCTTCCTCAGTGGCGCCATGTTTAACTACTAAGGGTGAGAAATAAATTATCTAACCTCAGTAAGCTTGTTCCTCAGCTGTTGTGCGATTTCGTATTGCTCCGTATTTAGAGCATACTGCCATTGTCAGATTTCAGAAGAAGTCAGCTTTCAGAAGAAACAACAGCTTATAAGCATAGCTCCAAAAAACAAAAAAAGGATGCAATCTCAATGCATAATTTCGGAGAAAACCAGGTGATGCCAACGAGCACATATTTCAGTCTATTCAGAAACCAGGAAGGATAGACCCATCTATTGAGGCATTTAATGGATATTAATAAACACACAATCTAATGTTAAATAAAAAACAAAAGTCATAGGTATGGTTTCCAAAACCGCCCAGCAGCCCACTCTAATATTTCCCAGCTTATAGCGGAGTCTCAGCAGGGGAATTTAGGAGCAGGAACAGGATCAGGAAAGACTAAAAAAGAAAGAAAAAGAAACTTTAAACTGGAAGATATCGCAGTGAAAAGAAAGTCCCAAATAAATGAATGCCGAACCTGTACTCGTGTAGCCAAGTCCAGCTGGAAAAAGAAAATCAATATGTCCTCATTTGCACTCTCACTACGTTCTGCGCTTGCATCCATTCCCTGACCAACTTCTTTGAAAAGCCATCCAGCTTCAACCCTCACATTTCTCCGCAATCCTATATTGAACTGCCCAGTGAAAAACAATTTACGTGCACAATGACTGGCCAAGGCTCTGTCTCTCAATCCCAGATGTTATCTGTGTTTTATCCATGGTTCTTGAATGCCTCCTCCATAAAGGGGTTGATCCATAAATTCCACTGCTTCCAGTGGTTGATACTAGAGTGCCCACTGACATGCCTTGCACCATTTCTATCCTAGAGCAAACTTTAAAGAATAACTTCTAGCCCTGTTACACCCTTTCTTGTTGCAGCCTCTTCAGTAGGGTAATATCAAATGCCTTTCCAATGTGAATTTTACTCATTTAGCAATTAAAGGTAACATCCTATAGAAATTGGAAACATGAAAGCAAGCTTAATTAGTTGAAAACGTCCAAATCCCCCAAATATTACGTACTCAACACTAAAAGATTCAAATGAACCTATAATCAATTGTTAAATTCGAAATAGTCCAAACCCACCATATTTAACATGCAGATGCAAATCATTCTCTCGAAAATATTAAGTCTTAAGCCGGTAATCATGAAATTTAAGATGCCTCTTCAGTAGGAGAAAATCAATGCCTTTTCAGTGTGAATTTCACTTATGTTGCAGCCAATGGAACATCCTATGGGAAACAGAAACGTGAAAGCAAACTTTACAAGTTGAAAGCGTCCAGATCCCCTAAAACTGATGCACTTAACACTAAAACATTCATACGAACCTCAAAAGATTTCTAAGACTTTTCCTATTTCTTTTCCTCAAAGAGTTGATTCAAGGATCAGAAAATCAAAATAAAGAAATCGAAGAAGAAGACGAAGAAGAAGAAGAAGAAGAAGAAGAAGAAGAAGAAGAAGAAGAAAGGAAGAAACCGATGAGATTACCTGGTTGGAATCTCATGGGGAGGTCGCCGGCGAAGGAAGAACCAGAGTTGGTCTCATCCTCAACAACTGGAGAAGTGTTGTTATGGTGTATATGCGGTCCATAAGAGAGCACGGGAGTTGGTTTGTACCGTGTGCCAATTGGGAGGTTCGGAGCTGCTGTAATTTTATTTCTGGTTGTCTCGTATAATGAAAAAAAAAAAAAATCATGCATTTATTTCTCTCTCCTTTTTTTAAAAGCAAAAATCTTGTATTTAAGTTGTCATAATTACGCTTCCTTAGATATCCTACCATAAATTTTCAAACCAACAAAAAAAAATTATTTGCAGTGTTTTAGTCAAATAATAATATAAGATCACTATTTTCGACATGAAGAGTGCGTAAAGTAACATGTAGTACTACCCTTATGAGCTCGTTTACTTCATGGAATCTCACATTCTCATTTGCCATCATATTTCTCGGAATGGAATGCATAGGGATGCTGATACTCGAAATGTGGCATTCTTTTACTTAGTGCACTTGGTTGAATTCTTCGAAATGTGATATTATTATGTTTGCTATAAACAATTAGATTCAAGGAATATTAAAATTTTCTATTAATACCCTTTTATAAAAATATACATGTATAATATTCATAACATAAAATATATCAAACTATTTACCTGATATAAAAAAATTATTTTTAAGTTAACACTAAATAAAATTTTCCCTATTTTTAATTTCAAAGAACAAAAATTTAATCCAAACATTTGCTAACTATAAATAGAATTTATATAATATAATAATAAATTTCTAAAAATAGTATTATCAACCGTTTATTATGAATAATATGTTTATTTACTACCGGTATTATTGTTATTTTCATTCTTATTAATATTATTTTAAGTTATATGAGCGATGCATTTAAATAAGAATTTTATCAATCTAATCATTATAAGGGTAGTTTGGACATTCTATTTAATGTGCACATCCCGGTTTATTCGGAATCTCATGTCTCTATATCCTTAACTCACGAATGTTAAGCTTCCCCTATTTTCAAAAATATGAGATTTCAAGAATGTGAATTCCATAAATCTCACATTTCAAAGTTGCATACCAAACACTGGAATATGACATTTTTCGAACAAATTTTATGAACTAAACAAACCCTATAATTAAGGGACAAACCTAATAGATAGAGAACACTGAGAATTTATGTGATTCGATCGGCATGTCTATGGGACAAAAATGTATTATATTAAATTCATCTCGAGAATTTACAATGACTATGTGCTTATTTGTGGACCTTACTCAAAGCAATATTATATTATAAGGATTGAGGTAATCCTTATCAAATTTTTGAAATTGCAACTCGCAAACATTATCTCAACTAGCATTGATCTGTCTCCGAGCTAATGTTTTTTTAAATTATTTTCCCTCCAATTTTATTTTTCGGTGGAATATTATGAAAATTGTAAAAATGTTGAAACTAGTTGGCCAGATAAAAATGAAAAAGATGTCTTCAATGTTATTTTATATAGCTAATCGAGATACCCCATATCGTAACAAAATTATTATGTGTAATAATGTATAATTATTACCCTTATAGAAATGAAAATTAAAGGTAAAGACTTTCTGAAACATATTTTTGTTAGGGATGGATTGTTAGAATCCAACTCACTTTTCTGTCTTTTTGTTTTTTCCCCCCATATATATATAAACTTTCGGGAGCATATTTAAGTTTTTTTAAAAACTATTTAAGTTTTTCTAAATATTACCAAACACCTACATAGCATTAGGGGCATTTATTCAGAAAATTAGAGAATTTCCTGAATGAATTTTCATTTCTTAAATTTTGATTTTTATTCCTATTCCCAATCGAATTAAAATATTTCCTGAAATTTCCCGACCGAAATTTCTTGATAAAAAATTAGGGAAATTCTTTTTCCGACAGAATTTCCCGAATAAAGAGGATGGAGAGGGAATTAAATGAAAACCTCAAAAAAGAACTTTATAATTAGAGAAATTCAGGAAATTTATTTTCCAATCAAATTTCTCGAATGAGGAGAAAATGAGGAGGATGGAAATGGAATTAAACGAAAACCTAAAAAAAAAAAGAACTTTATAATAAGGGAAATTCGGGAATTTCAGAATTCGAACAAAAATTTCCTAGCCCAATTCCAAAGTATCGAATTATTTTAAAAAATTTATGATCTCTGACCGAATTTCTCGATTATCAGAAAATTTTTAAATAAAATTTAAAAATTTTCCGAATTATGCATACCCCAGCAACGAGTGGCATAATAATGGTGATTTAACATAGGTGTGTCAGAAAACTATTGGATATTGATCCACTCAGACAATTCCATAGTCGTCAACTTTAACGAAGGATAAGAATAAGTTAATGCATTTTTCGTGTTAACATTTTAATATTATGAAAATAAATTTCACAAAAGATCCAGATTTCATTTGATAAAAACAGAGCGAGCATGAGAGAATAGGGTATTCTCGAATAAATACAAAGGTGTGTCTCGAACGAATATCTTTGAAATCCTGTCATTGGAATAGGATTATCTGTACCCCTAGACGAGTCATAGAGAATAACACAAAACGTGGATAGGTTTGTGGATTTTGGTCATTTACCACAAGAAAAAAAGAGAAGTAAAATTTGACCTTTTATTTTGAACAGCCAATGATAGATTGACACGCAACACCGTCGCAAGCCCTGGGTCGCCCTATGTTCTCCGCGATGCACGGGGTGAGACTCTATTTTCTTTACAATTTTAATTTTAATTTTGATTTAAGAGTTTTTCTTTCTTTCAATTTACCGGTTAATTGCCCTGAACCATTAATTTTCGTGCTTTTAATGATGCAATGTCGGATGAAAATATTAGATTTTACTAATTAAATGCTACCAAACTTTACTAAATCTCAATTAAATCATAAAAACCCGTCTCATGATTGTAGTCTAATAGTCATGACAAATCCATTTTTTTGAAGCAGAGATTTCATATTCAAATTTTACCGATGGCTAAACTTTGTAGTGATTTATCACCCACTTGCTCATTTCCTACCAACCGTACCAAAATTGTAAAGAAAAACTTGAGTTGGTTAAAATGTTTTGAATTCAACTAAATATATACCATTCACGCATCCATTAGATCGAATGTAGTGACAAGACAATACCCTTTAAAAAGATCACCAATTTTTGTCACATCATTCAAATTCCTATGTATGTTGAGTGAAACCTACCCTTTACTTTTAATATTTAGATAATCATGTTAAAATATCTTAATCATTTATAATAATTCAATTATACGATGCGAAAGGCATACGAAGGAGGGATGTGCTCATAATAATACTTTCATTCTCGTAATAATAACTTCATTGAATTTGCTCGGGATGGGTAGAGTTATAAAGTTAAGTGAATATTATACTACTATTTTTCCTTTGCCCCCGGCACGGATCCCCAGGTTGCTACTTTTGTCCTCGCCTCCGCCTTTTAAGCCATAATCTCATTCTCTCTCTCTCTCTCTCTCTCTGGTCTCTCGCATTTGTGAACATTTTCACGGCGGACTTGCGGCCTCGGAGAGAGTCAGTCGGGCTTCAATCTCAAAGCATCGTCGCCATTGAAGAACTGATCGATCATAGCTAGAACTGAGGGGCGATGAAGAAGAAGAGACTGCTGTTCACAACGGTGGCCGCGATTGCGTGCTTCGCTGGATTCTTACAGCTGTTCTTCACCTTCCTTCCAAATCGATCTCTCTGCGATTTCTACGGCCGTTGCCACCAACTCTGAGGACTCATTCGTCCGCAGATCGAGTCAGGGTATTGTTGACTTCCCAACATCTCATTTACATTTCTGAAAACTTGATTGAATGACTTCTGTTCGGGCTGAACGTAAAATTGTGTTCTACTGCAGCCATTTTATGATGTTTTATTTTACAAATATATATTATTCTTCCCATCTCTTCGCTAAATTCTATTTTTTCATATTACTTCAATCCAAACATGGGTAAGGATAGGCTCCGCCAAAAGTTTTCCTCCAGTTTTCAAGAAAAACATTGTGTTCGCTCATTTCATTTATATTAAATCAAGCAGCGGAAAGCTTTTTAAATTTAATTAAAAATCAATGCTCAACATATAAATTTATTCTCTTCGTTCATTATGATTTTTCTTTTTCTTTTATTTTTCTCTCGGTTGGAGTTCAGTCATGATATTTCAACTGTTAAATGAGATTTTCAGGTGGGAGAATCACCTGTGACCGCTCGCACCGAAGTTACGATATTTGCTCCGTCAACGGCCCGACAATTCTAGATCCCGGCGAGTCCGCTCTGTACGCCGTCAAGCCCGCTGGGTCCACCAGGCCCGATAACTCACCACCGTTGGCGGAAGTCGTCCGCCCTTACCCGCGAAAATGGGAAAACTTCCTCATGGCCGGAGTTAAAGAGGTCTCTCTCAGCCCATCGGGCCCAAAAAGCCCAACATGTAAAGCGAATCACGGCGCCCCGGCGCTAGTATTCAGTGCGGGAGGGTACACGGGAAACTTCTTCCACGACTTCAACGACGGGTTCATCCCGCTCTACATCACCGTTCAAACGATCTTTCCCCACGATGATGGAGAGCTCGTCCTCGTGATCGCCGACGCCCAGGATTGGTGGATCCAAAAGTACGCGGATCTTCTCCGTACGTTCAGCAAGCATCGGATCATAACCCTCGAAAACGATACCGCCGCCACCCATTGTTTCCCTTCCGCCACCGTCGGCCTCATCTCGCACGGTTTCATGACCATAGACCCTAGTCTCATCCCGACATCTAAAATCGTTCCTCGGCTTTCGATCGTTTCTGGCCTCTGCATACGACGGTCCCGGCGGGAGCCGCCGCACGGAGGCCGGTCCTGGGCTTTCGCGGCCGCGGCTGGTGCTAGCGAGCCGCAGCGGCGGGATCGGCCGCGTGATCCTGAACCAGGCGGAGGTGAAGAGGGCGGCTGCCGAGGTAGGGTTCGACGTGACGGTGTTCGAGCCGACGAGGGAAACGCCAGTGCGCGAGGCGTATGCGCTGGTGAATTCGAGCCACGCTATGATTGGAGTGCACGGGGCGGGACTGACGCACTCGATGTTTCTCCGGCGAGGAGCAGCGCTAGTTCAGGTCAGAGGAGGCGCCCGCCCTAGCCGGGAGCGCCGGATCTTTCCGATTTACCTTAAAATTATTTAGAGAATTGGTCCACATGAATTTATCCGATCTTAATTATTAACTCTAATTTCCTAATTGTCTAATTGCATAAATTCATAATTTTTCACACTCATTAATATATATATATATATATGTTGGAATTTCGTCTTTTCACCTTGCGTGATCCATGCAAGTTTGTTCAACTGCTTGTTTGAACATGCACACACCAAATATTATAGGTAGTATATAAGTTTAAAGATTAGAGAGCCACGGACTGAGGCGACTTTCATTTTGTTATTTTTTATGAAAAAAATCATTCTTAAAAAATCTTTTATTAAAATAATGTAGTTTTGAGCCAAGCAATCATTTTAGCGAAGGTTGAAATTCCCTCAGACTCTACGTATTGATTTGACCCTCTGATTAGTTTTATTGACATCATACAGGTGGTCCCGATCGGAGTGGAGTGGGCGTCGGAGCATTGCTTTGGGAGAGCGGCGCGTGAGCTAGGGTTGGAATACGTGGAGTACACGGTCACGGCGGAGGAGAGCACCTTGGCGGCAAAATACGGGAAGGAGAGCCCGTGGGTGAGGGATCCAGGCCAAGTTCAAAAAGGGGCGTGGCTGGGCGATGTGATGGACGTATATTTGAAGCACCAAAATGTGAGGTTGAATTTGAATAGGTTTAAGGCGTATTTAGAGAAAGCCTATGAGAAGGCCAAGTTATTAATGGATAAAGAAGGTTAATTACTTGCTCGTCATGTTCTTTTTAGTCGATTAAGATTAGAATGAGGATTTTCGAACAATAATTTCAAAAATCTTTTCCGTAAAAATCTCTGATAATCAACGAGTACTGGTTGAACAATAGCAGTTGTATGCATATGCAGTAATATAAGACATGTTGAGACTAAAGCTTTTGGCATACATATTCTCCCAGTGGACTTTAGCGCTAAATAACTATGTTTGAAGTTTGTGCAACAGAATGAAAACACAAATCAGTTAGTCTTATTGTTTCTTTTGATAACTTACATCATGGGTGGAATGGCTAATGTATGATTAGTATGTGCCAGCTTGGCTCGTTAAATTCGCAAGCCATCCCGACCTTGTAAGTTTATGAGCCAACTTGACTCATAAGCTCACGAGTCAAGTTATCGGGACCTCTTTAATGAAGGCAAGCGGCCAACTCAACTCAAGATGCAAATTGAGAAAGAAGAAAATCGGAGAAAAGGAGATTAGTCTTCCCACTATGAAAACCATGTATTGGGTCTGACATCAAGAAAATCCATCCTATTTTGATGCCCATTTACTTTTGGAATTAAATTATGTGAAGGCTTCTTTTACAATTTAAAGTTTTTACATATATTAATGAGGTTGGTTTGAGCAATTCAATAGAAGCTTGAAATCACCTAAGCAACCCACTCGTGTAGATTTCTCCTCCCCTTTGCTACCTAAAATAGGATTGAAACTATGGAAGCTTCCCATTCCAGTTAAAATTCAAACTTTTGGTTGGAGGGTTTTGAGAAATATCCTTCCTACTTGGAACCACCTGAAACGATAGTGGGTGAAATTTCGCCATCATGTTCTTTTTATATGGTAAGTCTTATCATTAATTATGCATTCGACTAACATCTATTCGACGGTACCTCCAAGTTATGCTATAATTCCGTATTAGGGAAGGCTTTTCTCATTGGAAGTATTGCTTATGTGTCAAATTAATCGCTATGCATCAATTGAAAATGTGCTACATAATTTATTCACCTATCAATCCTTTATAACCTTATTATATTTTTCCTGACCTTTCAAAATAAGGACCCTAGATGAAAAAGAAACTTATACCGGATGACAGTGGCCTGTATTATTCATACTGTAAGCGAATTATAAATAAAATTTGCTCGTGTCCGAAGAAAATATGAGCCTCCCTCTAACAACCTCCCATAAACGTGGTTGAAATGAAAGCTTTCTATTGCCCTGCAGCATGAGTGTTGTGGTGATGCCGTCATGCCCTTAGGCATCTTAAAATTGTATGAAAATTATCGCATTTTAAATTTATATTGCAGATATTTATCTATTTTAAATATGTATCAAGTTATTGTCGAATCAGGGCAAGCACTATTGAGATAAGCTAATAAATCATTATTAAGAAATTATTAGCTCATGACATCATGAGAAACTAGGATCCGGATCTTCTGTAATGATTGTACCTGTACAACTGTTGTAATCTAACCCTTCATTTTTAATCCCGATTGGGAATGACTTACATAATTAAATTAATAAAATAATCCAACTTCCTCCATTCATGCTCGAAGTTGTGAATTTTTTTTTTTTTACTCCTCTCCTTGCTCCCTCCAACCTTATAATTTTTGTTGTCTAGTTTCTTTCTTCCTTCCTAATATGCTTCTCTGCACCATACCTTCGTCTTCTTCCTTTTTATTTTTTTTTTATTTTTGTACTTTTTCTTTTTCATATGTCAAAACAATTCAAAACAAAGATAATTCTCTTTTTTTTGTATTTTTTTTTTTTTTTGGGTTTACATCTACATGCAACTCGTTTTACATTTTTTTCAAGCTTGGGTCTTATAGAGCAAAGGTAAATCGGTAAGGAAAGAGCAAAAGCATTATAAAATTGGAGGTGAGCGCACACAGGAGAGTAAAATATAAAAAAAACAAGATAAGAAATAACAAGCTCGAAACATGAAGAAAGAGATTGAACTCTTTTTATTAATTTAATTATATATCATTCTCAATAAGAATTAAATAAAAGATTCAATTATAATAATTGTAGTAATACGATCATCGTAGTGGGTCTGTGTCCGAAAATAATGCCATAGATCATATAGAACCCGAGCGTAAAAAATTTTAGAATGTCTTGCATTAATTAGGCGTCATAAGTACAGTTGACAAACATTTTTTAAATCATTATCAGACGGTGAAAGTCAAAACTTGTTTTCTCATTAATTTTTCCGTTAAATAATTCGCACTCTGGCTACAAAGTCAATCAAAAAAAATTATTTAGCACGTCATATTAATATTTTTAATTACAATATTAATACATATGATGTGAGTAATAATATTTTTGTCTTGAATTGAATATTGAAATTCTTTTTGAATTTATTACGAACGCATAATTGGACGGACACAAAGGATCCCACCCTCGAATCGAACCCGCGAGAGAATCTTATTCAGATTGAGAAAGTCAAAATACCGAAATAACCAACCAAAAAAAAAAAAAGGAAAAAAAAAAAGTAAAAACCGAATAATTAACCGATAAAGTTTTGTACAGACCGCCGACCTGTCGCCCGCGAGGTCTCATCTTCGTTCCCTTCGCACTGGAGACGAAAACCAAAATTCCAGTTCGGACGCCATAATTGGAGCGATTCCATGATGAATCACATCAGAACCTTCACAATTCATCGAAATCGAGACCGAATCTGATCCGAGACATAGCCGAACCTGATCAAGCCCTTCAGGATCCGATCCGGAGATTTGATTGGAGATGAGCAGCAGCGGAGGCTCCTCGTTGGAGAATTCCGTCGGGGGAGATCCGCCGCCGGCGAAGGATAAGCAGAAGGAGAAGGCGAGGGTCAGCCGGACCTCCGCCATACTCTGGCACGCCCACCAGAACGACGCCGCGGCGGTGCGGAAGCTCCTGGAGGAGGATCAGTCCCTGGTTCATGCCCGCGATTACGATAAGCGGACGCCGCTCCATGTGGCCTCGCTACACGGATGGGTTAATGTCGTTAAGTGCTTGATCGAATACGGTGCCGATGTCAACGCCCAGGATCGGTGGAAGAACACGGTTGTACTCTCTATCAGTCCTCTCTTTTGTGTTTCTGGTGTTGGATTTTCCTGGCTTGTTTACAATTATCAGGTGTTTCTAGTGTTTACCGGTAATCTCGGTCTGGTTGCTGATATTGGGTTTTGTAGTACAAGAAATGAATAGAAGATACAAAGGACACGAAGAGACTTTCCGGCAGTACCCAGAAATGATGTTTTATTAATTCAACTCTCAGATACTACAATGAATAAAGTTTCGAATATGATAATATTATCATAAATATGATATAATCAGATATA
Organism: Santalum album; assembly: GCA_034195605.1. Taxonomy (NCBI): domain Eukaryota; kingdom Viridiplantae; phylum Streptophyta; class Magnoliopsida; order Santalales; family Santalaceae; genus Santalum; species Santalum album. The sequence continues at coordinate 8,738,976 of CM067260.1, read as the reverse complement.
ATCATTACTTAGAGAGATAGGGTTGATCTAGGGATTGGGGCGATTTTCTTGTGGTATTAATTGTGAATGAGCCAGTAGGGTCTCCGAGACCTTAGGCTTAGGATCGGTAGTGTTGTGCTCCGGACAGAAAAGGGGATGAATTACTTTCTTGATTACTAAATACCATCTTATACAGAGTTTCCTTGATGACAGCCTCTAGCAGATGCTGAAGGAGCTAAGAAGTTCGACATGATCGAGCTGTTGAAATCATATGGTGGCTTATCTTTTGTAAGTCTAGTTCACATTACATTTTAATATTTTATTCACCCTTTCTTTCTCCCTTTTTTCTTGTAATCCGCTTTCCTTATCACTTGATTTTTTTTTTCCTCCATCATCTTTGATTTGCTTTAGAAGCAGGTGGCTTCTTTGTGAAGTGTAATACTGAAGTAGTTCTCATTGTTTAACATTTGTTGGCATTACTATTATGATATGTATTTCTTGTAAAGTTAGCCTGGTGGATCTTAGATAAGTACTAATGGAAGCTAAGGATGCTTTTCTTTTCTAGTGTTGGTCAGAATATATATGATATGTAAACCTTAGTACAGCATTTATTCAAGTTTTTTTTTTTTTTGGTCATTTATTTTCTATCCACAGTTTGAGAAATAATGCAGCTATTATCTACATAGTATGTTAGGATGCTGCTTGTCGAACCCCTTTTTTCTTAATTTTATGGATATAATCATAAGACAGCAGTTTCTGCTCTTCAAGAAGATCGCTGACTTTCTGAAATTTGTCTGGATTTTTTTGATATGGATCAAGTAATTGGCCACGATAAGTGCAGATGAAGTTATGTACTGCACTGCAGATATTTAGTTTGTTGTCTGAGTTTGATTAAAATTTTAAGACCTCAGATGTTTCTTTAGATTTTCCTAATTGTGTATCTAAGCCTAGAGAAGGGAGAGAATGAAACAGAGAACGTGCATGAGAGAGGATGGAGATGCGCTTTTAAGAAACCAAGCTCCCATCAATAAAACATGGTACCCAGATGTAAACTTCCTATCTAAATGTGATCCTGCTCTGTCAGCTACAGATACCTTGATATGGTCATTATTATGGTTTAATACTCCTGTACAAGGAACTCCTAGCAGTACCTCAACACACACATTATTAACCCCCCAATTTGTGGTATGCGGTGAAAACATATATTGGCTGAGCACACTGATAGGAAAAGCAATGCCCAACAGGATAGTTGAGCTTCTCAACAAGCCTTTGATATCATTCTGGGTCAGCAAACAAGTCGCCGCTGTCTAGCATTAGCTTCACACTCAGATATATTGATTTCTCAGTTCCTAACTGGCGTGTCCATTCCTCTCTGTTGTCCAGACCACCTTAGACAGAAATCTCTTTTCCTTCCAATTCAGGCTACTCCTAGCCTTGCAAGTTTCCACATTTTCAAACTCTTCTTTCGTAGTCTTGCTACATATCCATTTTAACACATGCATCGCAACTGCATACATTTTTTTTTTTTTTTTTGCCATGTTATCCTTAAATTGCTCAGCATTTGGTTTCATAGGACAAGGCTGTCCTTTTAACAGTTATTTGGAACTCTGCTCTAAACGAGAAAGCGCTTAATGCTGAGCCTTGGTGCAACCCTATAGCAATAGGGAATGTCTCTAATGCCTCTATACGTCCTCAATTGTGTGACTGCTCTCTCATACATGTCGTTAGTTACATTTATATACTTAAGAGAAATGCTTTTACTTAAGCTGTCCAAAATACTTCTATGGGAATTCTATCATAAGCTTTCTCAGTGAAAAACCATGTGCCTTTCCTTGCCTAGCAAGCACCTAAGTAGATGAATCACCTCTGTAATAGACTATTCTGGCTTAAACCAGAATTGACTTTATGAAACCCATATACTTAAATATGGTTGATGAAGATGTTATCTTTTGTAAATTCTACTTTTTTGTATATTCAGTTCTTTGTAGCCTCTAATTCTTGGATTTTGTGTCGCAGGGTCAAAATGGGAGTCATTTTGAACCTAAGCCTGTTCTGCCCCCAATCCCTAATAAGTGTGACTGGGAGATTGACCCGTCTGAGCTCGACTTTTCAAACTCAAATACGATTGGGAAGGTGTGTTTTACTTTCCTAGAGATTGGAAATTAACTGATTATAAGATTCTAAGTCATAAATTTGGATTGAGCTAAATTTTGTGGAATTTGATAACTGAAATGTCATGTCTAGACTTCCAGTTTTCTGATAATATAAAATTATTGATTTAAAATGGTAGCTTTCTTGAAGAGAAATGCAAGAGCGGTTTTGATTTTGTGCATGTAGATTTATAGGATCAAGTAGTGTGATGGGCCAATATCTAGTACTGTGTTATAATGAATGTATAAATCTGATTAAGTTATGTATAAATATCGATATTGTCTTATTCACCTGATGCAAAAACAGACTTATAAATCTGAATAAATTTTGTATATTTTTGAAGTTGACCCGCAAAACCAGAGTTTTTGCTTGTTGCAGACAAACATGGAAGTCTTGAATGGGTTAACTGCAAGAGAATTAGAGAATTTTCTTCTACTATTGTTTGAAATTTGCCAGACAGCATATGCCTATTTCACTTCTATTCTGTCTGCAAGGTGTATGTTTACTGCTGATATCTGGACCATTCTTGTAGGGTTCTTTTGGTGAGATTTTAAAGGCTTCTTGGCGTGGGACACCTGTAGCTGTCAAACGTATTCTTCCATCTCTTTCGGATGATAGAATGGTCATGTAAGTGTTTTCATGCTTTTTATCTTGTAGATGATAAAATTGGTCATGTCTCATGGTAAAATAAGATACAGGAAGTTCTTTAGGCCTTTAAACTTTCTTGTTGAGGTTATGGACGTCTGTGCACTTGCTTTATATTATTATTTTTGAAAAAATGAATACTGTTGTGTTGTCTTATGAAGGTGTATTATTTTATAATTGATTTTGGCTTCAGTCTTAAGTGTTCAATGCTGTATGCACCATCCCCACTTCCTCCCCATAGAAACTAATTTGTAAGTTCTCTTGATGCCTTGTCTGCTAATACCTTCCTTTCAGTCAGGATTTTAGGCATGAAGTTAATTTGCTTGTGAAGCTTCGTCACCCTAATGTAGTCCAATTTCTTGGAGCTGTCACCGATAGGAAGCCGCTAATGTTAATCACTGAGTATTTGCGAGGGGTACGCATCGATTCTGTTTTCCATTTATGGCATTTGTAAAAGCTTCATTACATTGTTCTTTTAAAATTCTCCTTTCTCATTTAATTGAGGTTACTTTATGCACAAAATTGAAACAATCTTTCTGTGCTGTTATAGGGTGATTTGCATCAATATCTCAAGGAAAAGGGTTCGCTCAATCCATCAACAGCCATCAGCTTTGCATTGGATATAGCCAGGTACTATAAGTTTGATATGTTTCCTGTTTATGATCTGTTGGGAATTGCTGGTGGGCAGTTGAGTAGGTACTCTTTATTGATGTTATTTTATGTATTTCTTCTTTTACTCTTTCATGTTTTGTGTTAGGAGGTGATCTAATCCACCACTTCATATTCTTCTCTCTTCTTTCGAATAAAGTGCATCTTTTTATCCACAAATAACGATAAAGCATTCATATTATGCTATGCATATTAAAGAGAACATTCCGAATATGCTAGAGGTGTACTCGCTTATGTTTGAGTTGAACAATGTTTGACCTGTGCAACAATAATGGCTAAGAGGTCTTCAAAATAATCTAAACATCTTCCTTTTAATTAAACCTGGAAGTGAACTATCTGCAACATGGATGAGGTATTTGACCCCATCTATCTCATACATGCAATGGTTATAAATTGTTGGCAAGATGGAAAAATTAGTGGGGCAGCATCCTCTTAGATATTTTTTGCGAAGTTTCAACTGCAGGCTTGATCATTCACAGTGGCCATCTAAGTTTCGTAATTTTTTGTGGCCAGGGGCATGGCCTACCTTCACAATGAACCCAATGTTATAGTTCACAGAGACCTAAAGCCACGGTAAGTTAGCATTGTTGTTGGTGCACATATAATCATTTTTTATTACTTTTTGGTAGCTTCTCTCTTTCTGTACGTATTGAGAATATTTAGCTGCTTCTGCATGGTCTATTTGGGCATGGTTGAATATGCATATTAGGAATGTCCTTCTAGTCAACTCCAGCGCAGACCATTTAAAGGTTGGAGACTTTGGACTAAGCAAACTCATCAAGGTTCAGAATGCTCGTGATGTCTACAAAATGACCGGCGAGACTGGAAGCTGTGAGCCTCTCCCCCCACCTCCCGCCCCCCCGCCCCCCGGGGTTTTTGTGGCTCTTCAATACTAATTATTTTTTTTGTCCCCTTGTAATGCAAAAAAAGACCGATATATGGCGCCTGAAGTGTTCAAGCACCGGAAGTATGACAAGAAGGTTGATGTTTTTTCTTTTGCCATGATATTATACGAGGTAAATTTGTTTCCAAACTGGAGTAAAGATAATGAGCATTGAAAAATGTCGAACTAACATCTTCAACTGGAGCCAGATGCTTGAAGGGGAACCCCCAATGGTAAACTATGAACCTTATGAAGCAGCTAAATATGTAGCAGAAGGGCATAGGCCTATATTTCGTGCAAAAGGATACCTACCTGAACTCAAAGAGTAAGTGAACGTTTGAGCTAGTTTCAGGTCTATTATGACATTTCATAGTCCTTTGAAATACCTTTTAACCTGATTATGGATACTATCTGTTTGTGTTATAAATTTGTCTTAGGCTCGTCTCCCCTTTTTCTAATATATTCTTTGCTTACCAAAATAATAATAATAATACATGTCTTAGGCTCTCTGTAGATACTACCATTAGCTTCTACAGTCAATAGTTTTCATCATTTCCGTCCACATTGCTTAGATTGTTTCAGAGGACTACTTCCCATTTATCATGGAGACTATTTTATGAATTTGGTTATCCTCGATAATCAAAAACCACATCTTACCATCACAGATTGAAATAGAAGAGAAACACTTGCAATATAGGCCATACATTTCTCCAAATCACCCCAACCATCACCACCACCATCACCGTCATCACCACCACCAAGAAGTCACAAAAAACAAACTCTTAGATATTAATTGATGATTACAAATTGTCCTCTTTGGGTATCTTTTTCTCTATAAATTTGCTAACCTTTTTTGATTTATAATTTGTAACAAATTATTTTAAAATGTTTTAATTAAAGAATATTACTATCATTGGCTACTATATGTACATTTGATTTGACATCAGAAAATAGGATAAACTAGGAGTTCGTGGCTGTGGAGAACTCTATATTAGCACCTCCAATTGTTTCTTGCATGTCTTGGTGTTGCTATTAGATCCTTTTAGTACTCTGTAGGAGGACCTACAATTGTTTCTGTGCATTTATAGTTTTTTCCTGGGCTGTTGATTGTTGTTTTTTAAAGGTTAACAGAGCTGTGCTGGGCTGCTGACATGAACCAAAGACCTCCTTTCTTGGAAATTCTAAAAAGGCTTGAGAAGATAAAGGACAACCTTCCATCGGAACATCACTGGAACATCTTCAACACATAACAGGTTAAACCCACACAACATGATTGTGTAGAGAATAACTCTTTACATCCCTGCAAAATTCCAAACAGATCCCAAAACTGATGATGTGATAGAATATAAATGAACGGCAATGAAGTAAACATCGAAAGCATTTCGATGAAATTACTCGACTACCCTCCTTCACTGTGTTCACAGAAGACTTTACGGGATTTGCTTGCAAGTTCAGTAGGTCTGTGTGGTATGGGTGAGTTATGAGTGTGCTGGCTTCTCATTATTAAGTTAACATTCTATGGTATGAACTTCGTGTTGATTCCTTCAACTTTCATCAATATAATTTGCTTCGTTTCCCGGCGTTTTTTCCAGCGTTCTGAAAGCATTTGATATTCTGTAGGTTTTTTTTTCTTTTTCTTTTTTCTTTTTCCTGGGTTACAAGTGAGGCTTATAGCCTGGGTGAAAGGAAAAAAGCAAGTTGCTTCATAATTCAACATTGGGAAGAGTTGGTATAGCACTTAGCGGTCCTTTCTCGTACCCATAGGAACTCTATGCATCTCTCTCAAATCTTAATTAAATCTCAAAAATATGAGGTGGCAGCATATGGATGGATGGTTATAAAGTAATTGTCTAATATCTTCATGTACTTGATTCCCTCCTCTCATATACTGGAGCATTATATTTTTAGCATGGGATGCATAGCATTATCTTTGAAATGAATGGATGAACAACCTGTTTGCTCTCTTTCATTGTTGCTCCTTTTCATACATTCTTGTTCCTGCACTCAGATGGTTGAGTCCATCGAAACTGGTAAGGTTGCTCCTTCGTGATAAGAAGTTAAAGGGCTCAAATAACATCTGTCGAAACGGGTAAGGTTGCTCCTTTGTGATAAGCTGATATAGGAATCAGGTCGTGGCAACGGTCTCCTTACTTGGTTGAAAAGCAGGGAAGGACTACTTTCGATACATTATTCTTTTCGACACGGACAAATCATCTGCATTCTACAGGCTTATATCGAATTGCAAACTCGATTACTTGTTTTTATTCTTAAAATTGTTATAATCATCGATACTTCATTCTTTATTCCTTAATTCAAGAGCTTAGTTATTTTTCGCTCTTACTAAGCCTAAAGCTCGCAACACCAGCGTAGGAGGAAGTCCGTGACCAAGAAATAGAATGCGGATGGAGGGCTTGTGGTTGGGAGTAGGCTTATCAGTCTAGACTTTATCGGTACCCACCCACACTGCAGTGCCTGGAAGTGGGAAGGATCAAACTAAGCTGGGAACACCTTCGTTCGTTGGTGATGAGACAAATTTTTACTATTTCTTTTAAGGGTTATTTTAATCAAATAATAATAACTTAACTAATTAAAATTTGTAACATTGGTATCTTAGGTATTTTAAGTGTATACGAGTAGAAAAATCCATTTTCAAAGAACAAAAATGCGTCTCTCTACAAGTCAATTTTAATGGGAAGTATGAAACCTATTGAAAAAAAATCCCGAAATAATATTAGAAAAAAATAAAAAATTTTAAAGTAAGTGTACAAATCTGATCTTTTTCAACATAGGTGTTGGTTTTGCAATTTAGAATTGCAAGACTAGAATTAAAATTTGAGTCTCGCAACAATGAATTGTGAGTTTGAAATTGAAATTTAGTTTCGCAATTACATATTACAAGTCTCACAAGATTTTGAAGAGAGCAAGTTGTACCGTGAGGCTCTAATGTACAAATTTAGTGGTGCAAATTGCATCATTCTTTTGTTTAATGTATTTTTTTAAAAATTGAACTGTATAGATGGAAAAAAGAATCAAAAGCACATATGCTTATTAATTTTTAAGTAACTTGGAGCTGTAAATTTTATTTATCCTAAGTAAGGAAAATTTTATGATTGTTTTTAAGCTTGAAGCTTTCCCTACTTTGGATGAGTGGGTTTTACATTTTTAAATCACTTGAAAATTCACAAACATGTGTGTTTTCAATGCTATTTTTCGTCTATGCAATTCAAATTTTTCAAAAGCATATTTAACAAAAAAAATTGGTGCAAACTGCTCTATGAATTGGAGAGAAAAATGGGAGGAAATCTTTCTCCAAACCCCATTTTTCTTTTAATTTTCTTTTTGCATTTGGTGAGTCTCGCAAATATGAATCGCTAAACTAGGTTTTCAATTCCAATGTCACAATTCACATTTGTGAGAGTGAATTTGGAAATTCAGTCTAACAATAGTAAATTGCAAGACCAACATTAGATCCGTACACCTACTTTTGGAATTTTAGTTTTTTAGTATTATTTCGGGATTTTTTCAAGCCTATTCATCTAATTATCTAAAATTCAATTTAGCTTTTAAAGTTCTCGATTGCCAATTTTTTTTTATTGAAATTTATGAGTAGTAAAATAATAAATTTCATAAAAGTAAGTGTCAAGCCTTGTTTGTTTGTCCTACCTTACAATTCATCTTGAAATAATCACTTCAATGTGAAAATAAATTTTTAAAATGTTGATGTCTTTTTTCAGTTAAAGTTGATTTGGTTTTAAAGTTTTTTTATTATAGTTCAATGTTTTTCTTTTTGTTACTCTTGATATGTTTCTAACTTGTGTTTATTTTTGTAAATTTATTCTTTTTTTTACCACTTATATTATGTGTGTGTTTTTTATTATCCTTTTCTTTTCTTTTGAAGTTGACGCTGATGCAATTTTATAATTTTTTTCTAAGTGTGTCGATTTTTGTTAATATTGCTTTTTTTGGGTTTTTTTTTCTTTATGTGTGTTTTTTTTTTTTTTTTTTGTGTCTTTTCATTTTGTTATTGGTTTTTTAAAGCCTTTAGGCATATACATGTTTGTTTAGCTAAAGATGAAATATTTTTAGAATTTTTTTCTCATGTGCTTTTTTAAAGCCTATGCATCTTTATGATTTTTGTTCTTCTAATTCCTTTTATGTTTTTATTATAATTTTGTTAATTTTACTAACAACTAAATATAAAGTAACTCAGTGATAAATAAGCTTATTGCTAAGAATTATTTCATGGGTTCAAGTTTTCTCTGTCATTTTTCATAATGTAATATTAAATAAAAATAGAGTGAATTTGAGTGGCACGTGACGCATAAGAAGGGTGGGTGGGATTGATATGCTAGTCTTTTTTTTTTTTTGGCCCTTCTGATTCGCAAGGTTAAAACACTAAAAAGTGACTTTTTATTCTGTTTTATATTTTGCAAAAACATTGAGGAATCGGCATTATAAAGAAGAAAAAGAAAAATCACTAGAAGGCCTATCATGTATATAATGAATCCAATAGTTCCATTTATGCGTCGCCAAATCTCAAAGGTGATGAACGATTTGATTACAATTTGACGGTATGAGATGATTTGTATCAAAGTCGATATACCTCTCGGTTACGACCTCGGACGCATCACTTTATCAATTGCCCTTATCTTTCCAAAGTACTCTTTCAGGTCATACGCTCCTTACTTATTACAGCCCTCTCTCTCTCTCTCTCTCTCTCTCTCTCTCTCTACATTCTTATAGAAATCTCTCTCCCTCTCTCTATATCCTCAGACTGGATCCGCAGTTCCTCGGATCTTCGCGGAGCAATCCCATGCGGGCGTAGGATCAAATCTGTGCCGCCTCGTCGCCCTCGATCCCACTCCTCCTCGATCTGTGGAAACCCTACGATCGAAGCAGCCATGGTCGCCGACGCACACCCGCAGCCGCAGCGGCAGCCTCAACAGCCGCCATCATCATCACCTGAGGATGAGGCCCTCAAGAGGAACACGGATTGCTGTCTATTTCCTCGCCTCTCCTCTCACCTGTAAGAAGGTGCGATTTCTCCTCCCCTCCCCCCTTCCCCTCCGTCGATCGCGAGGGGATTTAGGGTTTTGAGCTGTTTTAGATTAATATATTCAGCTTTAGATCTCTTCCTGGATGTTACGAACTATGTCTTTAAATTGATTGGTTGCTGCGGATATTGGTTTTTCCGTGTGTTTTCTTTAACGGATCTATTTTGAAATTTTCTTTTTACTTTGTGATGTGAGGTAAGAAGCTCTTAATTGTACTTTACATCGGTTTTCAGATGTTGGATTTTTAGCGTTTTTATGTTTTCTCTAACTCTATGTATTTCCTAATAATTTGCTGAAAATCTTTACTTGTCCATTTATTCAACTTTCAGATGTTGGATCTTGTTAGGATTTTTTTAAAGATGTGATATTCTCATCTCATTTACAAGGAGAGGTATATCATATGCATGCACACATAGATTCATTCACTTCCTTGCGCTATGATTGTGGCACATGAATTGGCATAAATTTGTTTAGCTGTTTTTTGGTTATGAGAGAAAACCTCTGTCTGAAGTTTTTTTTCTATTGAAATATCGACACTATGAGCTATATGTTTCTCCCCAGTTTGGGTTTTTGAGGTTGTATTTGGACGGGTGGTTATGAGATAACAACTTATGTAGCCCAGAGGTGCATTTGGTGATATAAGATGGTATCTTAAAGCAGTGTTTTCTACAAGAACAACTGTTTCAATTGAAATGTCATATCCTTAAACTTAGGAGCAGTTTTTCCAACTTATTTAAGCTGTTCTCTGATATCAGTTGAGCTTCAACAAGCTTTTCTAAGGAGCTGGTTATGTTTTTTTTTTTTTTTTTTTTTCAAAGATGTCTTTCAACCACCTTATCTGTAGCTCACTCTGAAACCTGAATAGGATGCCATCTAGTCCCATGACTATCTGTGCTTTCGTCTCCTTTAAAATATCATGTCCTCTAATTTTCTGCATTAAATTTGTTAATATTATCAATAGGATTGTAATATCATCAAGTATCTGCAAGGTTTATCAAAACTGCCTTTCAATGTGCAAGTTTGTGCATTTTTTACTATTCGGGAACACGGAACTGAGTCAGATATTGAGAAAAATATCACATACTTGTCAAAGATCCTCTATTGGGCTAACTTCCTTACTCGCACTTGCTTATTCAAGTATGAGGACCCTTGTCTAACGTTCACTGTGCTGTGGTGTCAGTGTGACACGTTGCTTCCTTGTGACAACCTAGTGCCCTTGCTTGTTTATCAATATACTTGGGGCCTAATGCTTGCGTTACACAACAGTGTGTGCCCAGACTAATCTCTCATGTTGCCTACCAACACTCCTTCCTCTGGGATTAGGACAAGCTGTGTGGTGTACATGCAGGCAGAATCCAGGGAGAGGAGCCTTGAAACCATCTGATAGAGAGATTAAATTGTAATAGTAAAACTACTGAACATGTGATAGTATGTGTACACTGCTGCATTTAAGTACTGCAATGCACACACAATCAATGCTGTGCTTCTGCTTCCTGCAATGCACACACAATTAATGCTTTGCTCTATTAGCTGCCTTCCTTCACTCAGTCTCCTTCAAATTCACAGTCATACTCAATTAGATAAGACTGTCAGTGTCTTGCTATAGGCAGCATTAATTTTACAAATTAATCAATTTTCAGCTTAGAAATAGAAGTTGCGTAGTCTGGTACTACCAATATCTAATTATAGTCCTTTAATACGCACATATTACTTGTGTATTGGTTTGCTAGATGATCGTTTTGACATCTTTCTCTTACCCAATCAAATCATGAAGATACAGTGATTGTCTCATGTTTTACAATGTCAATATTATAAATCCCCATTGTTTCTGAATATGTGAGTCACCTTTATTTATTTTCTTCTTCTGCATTGTCAACAGGGAAGCGAATGCGAGTATCGCCATAGTGAATATGCTCGGGTTAACCCAAGGGATTGTTGGTTCTGGTTGAATAGTAATTGCTTAAATCCAAAATGTTCATTCCGCCATCCAGTAAGTATTTTTTCTTTGCTCGTATTTCTTTCTTGTATTTGACCAAGCACGGATTTTACATAGATTGAAAAAGAGAAGCGTATAAACTAAAATCATGTGTTTCCTAAGTAGAGTATAAGCTATTAGGACCTAATGTATAAAATGCATTCTGTTTTTCTTTGCAGCCTCTTGATGGGTTGTTGGGCAACCAAGCTGAAATTTCTTCCGCGTCTTCTCTTGCTCCATCGCAGCCTGCAGTCTCAGCTGCCATTCATGTTCCTTGCAGTGCAAGTAAACAAGCAGTTCCTTGCATTTTCTTCCAGCAGGGGATGTGCTTTAAAGGCGATAGATGTGCCTTCCTTCATGGTCCCAACACTATCAACAAACCACCACAGGCATCAACAGCTCCATCTCTCACTCAACCCCCATCTTTCAAAAGAGTGTTTGGCAGTCTTGTGAAATGTGCTCAAGGACAAAAGGTTTCACAACCAAGCATCACAACGCCAGTTGAACCACCTAATGCAAAACCATTTGGAAAACCCGAAAATACCCCTTTGAGAACTGAAGCTCTTGTTCCTGAAAACTTGCCACCCAGTATGGCTTTAGGTGCTGAGGGTAGATTCAAGCAAAGTACTGGCCCTGCAATTGTCAATGGAAGCACCATAAGTCAATCCAACCACATGCATCAATCTCTTGTTTCTGATGATCACAGTTTTCAGAATGGCAAGGATGCTGATGAGTCCATAAGAGAATCCTCTCCTGGTTTTGATGTTCTTGTGGACGATGAACTAAGGGATGCTGATTACTATCACGATGAAGATCAATATGGAAGAATGCGAGGTCGTGACGGTCAATTTGATCTTGTCCATCATTCGGATTTCAATTCCATGGTTGATATTGAGCGAGAAAGGTTGCATGACCCTCGTGGTTTTGACTCTTACGAACGGGAGCAGCACAGGGCTTCATCTGAGAGAAATTTTGTGGGAAATACGGCTCGGGTTGATAGGAGGCGGAGCTACCCTAAAGTTGAGAATCCTGACCAAATTGATGAGTCTGATTTGCGTCATCGATTATCAAAGCAAAGGAGGGTTTCTGGTGTAAGATCAGTAATTTGTCATGACTATGATCGCGAGAGACATATCGAGGAGCGAAGTTATCGGGGACCACACAGGGACTCACCACGGGATAGCGCTCTCAGCAATCGCTTTCGAGGTAGAATTAATCTTCCGCGGAAATCATCTCCAACCCGTGGAAGTGACTTGCATTTAAGGAGGGATTCGGATAAGGGAAGGAGTCGAGCCAGATCATCACCATCGCCGGGAAAGCCCCAAATTTCTTCCCAATTGGGTAGACTCAGAGATAGGATAAAAGGAGTAGCGGATGAGGATTTCGTTAGGCGGCCGCCCATTAGTAGAGGCATAATGGATGACACAAGTACTGATTTTGCTGGTCCCAAAAGTCTTGCAGAGCTGAAAGGAGGGAGAAATGTCGAAAACAAGGAGCAGTCATCTTCTTCCAGGAATCTTCTCTTCAAAGGGCCAAAGCCTCTTGACAGCGATTCTTAAGAGAAAACAGGAGGCTGATGCAGGATCAGTCTGCGGACACAATGCACAATAATGAGGGCAGCATTAATAAAGAGAACAACTCCAACGATGAACGTGCACTCAACGATGAGGAAGAACGTAAACCTGCAGTAGAATGCAGCTGCAGAAGAAGCTGAAAAGAATACATTAGCTTGTGGAAAGTCATCGAATGGTGTTGGATCTGAAGAGGGTGTGATCGAAGAGGGAGAGGAGGATCAGGAACCTGAAGCATACGATCAGAGGGAGGGAGAATATGATTATGAGCATAATCTCGATGGTGAAGAGTACGATATAAATGGAGGTGAAAACGCAGAATACCTGGAGGAGGAAGAAGAAGATGATGACGGGGACTGATGATTTTGCCAAAAAGATTGGTGTGATGTTCACCTGAGTAATCAAAACTTTGAAAGCATCACTGGAGAATGTACCGTTATCTACCTAGAAGTAGGAATCTTAAGCATTTTGCTTGTGTTGCTCGTGTATTTAAACTGATATGTCGTGGAATTTTTGGCATTGCCTACTGAGAAAAAAGACATGCTGAGAAAATGCCCATTTTCTATTTGGCAGGAAGCATGGTTGTAACAATAATGGTGAGGTGATTGCCAGAAGTTGGGATTTTCTCTTCCAGTGGTTTCCTTTTCTAATTTTTTTTTTCCTTTTTTTTATTTTTTTCCCATGTACTTGTTTGAGGGTAAGAACCAAATGGTCATTTTTTCTTACTGGGAATGAGGAAGGATCAAGGAAAAAATGAAATGGCTTACAGGGCTATGCCACCATCGTGCGTGATGTTGGTAAAGCTGCATGAGGTTCTTATTTAGTGAATCAGCTGGTCGTTGTGCGTTTTAAGGACACTATATATATATATATATATATATATATAAGAAAGCAAATGAAAATATTAGTTCATCCAATGTATTGAATAGATTAAACTTAAAGTTCGAATTTACATTGGCAGAAATTAAGATTATTGAATGACTCCAGTCCTTGAGTTAATCAGTTCAATGAAGCAGGAAAAAAAAAGTATTTTATTAACAATATGAAGATAGGCTGATCAAACAAGCTAAGTAGCTGCTTCGCTTGCTTCTTACTATGGCGGTTATGTTGGCGTCGTGGAAATGAAGCCGTGGCAATAGAGGCGTGGTTTGGCAATACGCTAATTTCTCACAATTTTTAGATAAAATGATTTCTTTCACTTCTGAATTCGGGAACAAAAGGATCAATACCCTCCATACCGTACGATGGATTTATAGGTTGTACCATCCTATTAGTCCATATATAAGGGTCGGCAGCTATGAGAAAGACAAAAGGTGGTATTCGACGGGGCCTATTGTCGAAAGAAGAAGAATTTAGTAGCAGCTGCACAAAGCAAGACGGAAATTATCCTATGGAATGCTATATTCATGCCTGTTTGAAATGCAAATCATAAATTTAAGAAAATTATGGTTGGCTTGGTTGGACTAATAATATGAAGTATCAAGGGTCTGTTTAGGAAAATCGGTAATCCGTTCTTAGAATTAATAGGTCTTCAAATCGTTCAATTGGAAAAATGTAAACCCTTCTTATTAGATGATACTTCCCAACAATCGAAATTCCTGATCAATTTGAGGGACATTGTATTTATCCGGTAAAAGAGTAATTGAACAAAAATTGAATAAGACAATACTTAAAGGTTTACAAGCAACCGAATATTTATTTCATAAGGGCTTGTTTAGTTCAATTCAGCCATGTATTTCTATATTTTATAATAAAAAAATATTATTTTATCCTTATATGAGTAAAACTTAATCCTCTTTCAACTCATGTTGATTCATTCTAAAAAAAGATTCCGAATAAAATTCTCAAAATTTCTTTAAATATATCCTTGAATTCATTTGAGACTTGAATATCTACAAGTATTACATAGAAGAAACCAATTATAAAATCGAATACAATTAGATCCGGCTTTCATAATTACTTGCATTATGGCGAGACCCAAACATCTCCATTGCTTTCCAGTTGGCACCGGTTGTGCCTCCTCTCGACAGCGTAACACAAATAAAAGATGTAGGGGTTAGTTGGGATAAATTAAAGTTATATTTAAATAAATGCAGCCTACATTATAAAGCTGCAGTAGCACATTGGTTAAATCACGAGAATTTGATTCCAGGTTCGACTCCTGGCTGCGGCATACTTTTCTTTTTTATTTTCCATTTAAATATAGAAAAAAGTGTTCATATCATTTGCTCAATAGTTTTGAATATTTAGGCTCAATAAATAAAATACTTTGACGAAATTTTTTAAAAATTAACAGTGAAATTTACTTTTTTATATTCATCCAATTTATGAGATTTAAAATTTAAAAAAAGGCATCAAAAAGTCAATTATTTACTGTATTGTCGTGGTAGACTCATCGAGTCCTTAAAATATAATCTATGCACCCCATTTTTCTCATTGCTTCTCTGCGCACTGGGACAGCGTAAAGGTGGCCTTTCTCTAACGAGCAACATTTCAGCGATGTTGTTTGAATATAAAAAAAGGATCGCTTAAAAAAATTTTCTTGGAAATAATGCAGAATTAGAGAATGCACTGTTAATAAACCTTAGTCGATTTACTAAATAGTCCAATAACAATTAAAATAGATATTTCTTTAGATCAAATATAATCAATACAATAAAATATCATATTAGCCACGAATTTTTCTGTAGCTACAAGCCACTAATCTGTGGCTAATTTTCCGATCAGGATACCCTTGTAGTTGTAAGTTTTTTAAGCCACGGATTAATATTTCCGTGGCTAAAAACATATTAGTTGCCACGGAACAGTCTGTGGCGAATAAAATAAATTCCATAGGAACTAAAAGTAGGAAAAACTTGATTCTATGGCTGAAAATCTATGGCTAATACTATTAGCCACGATCTGTGTCTAATAACCTTTGAGAAAAAGGTAAATTTTTTCCCAAATTATATTAGCACAAATAATTACATAGTTTAAAATTTCAATACTTAGCCATCAATTACCGAGTAATATTTCACGTGGTTAGTACTTTTACACTTTCTATTTTAATTTTTTTATTGACAAGGGAAAATAAATGATAATACCTGACAATTCGTGGAGAGAGCTACCTTATCCTTAAAATAACCTCAATCAATCTTGAATTGTTATCACTTATACATTGTACATTGGAAAATAATTAGATAATATGCTTACATGAAACCTTGCCAACATCAAAAAACAAGGACAAAGAAGAATCAAACAAGCAAAAAAGAGTAGTTGCACTTAAAACGACACGAAGCAAAAGTAGTTCTGTAAGAGGTCTTTTCTGCATTCCCTTGCAAGGTAAATCATAGCTATAATAAGTCGACTACATTTTCCTTGAAGAGCAAAGGCTACAAAAACCATGTCCAATTAAGATACTACCAAAATAAAACATGGCATTTTGGATTTCCATGAGAAAGAATGAATACACTACATCTTTGATTAATTTACATAGAGCTACTAGGCTGATATGGAAGACATCAAATGACAAGTTAATTTTACTTCTGTACCTTATATTTTCAACCGCTAAACTCATAATACTAGCGTACATAACTAACTAAAAAAATAATGGAAACGTAGGCTGCACTTCTCAAAGTTTTAATTAACCTTCGATTTTGTACTTCATATATATGTGTGAAAGTTTCAAGCAATTCGATATTGTCAAACCACTAAGCAAAAATTTAAAATTTTCATTCCAAGTAATTTTAAGAATTTGGCAACCTGTGATCCAAGTAAAGCTTATAAAACAATCTCTATATAAATTCCTGACCGCGTAATACAAACAAAAGCATTAGGGTTTAGGTGGGGCGAACTAAAGTTATATCTAAATAAATGCAATTGCAAACAAAGAGCTGCAGTAGCACAGTCGGTTTAAATCAGAAGATTATGATTCCAGGTTCGACTCCTGACGGCAGCATCAATTTTTTCCGATCTCCCTTTTTTAACTTTCTTTTTTTATTTCCCATCTAAATTTAGAGAGAAGTGTTGAAGATATCGTATCACCCTGAAATAACTTTTTTATGTCTATTTATCGAATTGATTAAATAAGCATGAAAAAATAACATATCGTGCCAATTTTTATATAATTTCATCATATATTAGATATTTATTTATATGACGAAGAACCAAGAGATCTAATCCGCTCAATGGCTTGGAATATTTAGGCTCAATGAATGAAATGTTTATACATGACAAAATCATATCAAAATTAATATTAATATTTATTTTATTTTATGTTCATTCAATTTATAAGATTTAAATTTTAAAAAAGGACATCAAAAAGTCAATTATTTGTTGTATTGTCACGGTAGACTCATCAAGTTCCTAAAATATAATCTTTGCACCTCATCTTTCTCATTGCTTCTCTACGTGCTGCGTAGTGTAAATGTCACATGCACTCGCATTTCTCTAAAAAGCAACATTTCAGCGACGTTGTTTGAATACAAAAAAGGGATCGTTTAAATAATTTTCATGGAAATAATGCAGAATTAGAGAGTGCACTGGTAATAAACCTTAGTAGATTTACCAAAATATTCCAATAACAATTAAAATATATATTTCTTTAGATCAAATATAATATAACTTGTTCCTATATTAATTGTATACCAATAGAAACTTTCGTTTTAGTACCTCAAGGTGGAGGATAATTTTAAATTCATATAGGAAAAGTTTGACTTGTTGAGTTCTATCCCATCAAACCGAATGAAATCATTCAAATTTATTGAATTTTTCTTATTATTTGAATGAAAGATGTATAATATAAATTATATAAAAATTAATAGGCTCTTGCACTTTTTTGTGCTTATACCATCCATATGACTAGAATTATTGAACCCATTCAAAAAGGTTGCTATTTTATACTTTGTTACTAAAGCAGGCAAACTCAATCCACGACCAGTTAAGTCACTGACTTTGTCTGACTCAACTCGTAAAATAATCTTGACCCGACCTGACCGACTTGACCCCTCAAATATCATTTATAGTTAGGAGTTTTATATTCTTTTGATTTAAAATTAGAATTTTCACTAAATATTAAAAGGTTTATAAAAATACTAAAAGAAACAAAAGTTATTTCGAGAGTTCTTGACCCGCCAACCCACCCAACCTGCTTATTATATAACTTGACTTGACACACAAAATAATATTAAGACCCTTGCCCTGCATTTGATCCATGGGTATTTGATTCGACACACCTTATCCAACATATATTTCGGTAGCAATCCTAAGCTTTACAATCAAGTTCCTCTGCATTTAGAGCGAAAATACAATCTACAAAAATCATGACCATTTATTCGTGGTTAAAACTTACCAAATTTATCCAAAATAAAACTTCTTAAAATATTATAGTTTGTAAAATGCTTAACTTTGAAATATGAATAAAAATGGTCATGAGTTTTTTCTAATACACATGGCACTATTTTTCAGCAGATTATAGAATGTATTTTATCAGTAGGTAAAATTATAAATTAAATATTTTATAGTTATAAAAGTTATGCTCTTAACTACATATTTCTCGCTTTTCTCTCTGCTCCTTTTACTTTTATTTTTTTAATACATAACTATTCTTTTCTTCTTTTAATTTTTTATTTAATATTTTATATTTAATAAATTTATATAAAGATTATATTAATAAAAAAGTTGTCGTTTTACACGTCCGATTATATAAGTATGTTTACCTGCACGCTGTACGCTTGCTTGTCCTTGATACGATAAAACTCTTCGCGGTTCCCGTGGTTTTTCCCCATCTCTTACCCTCTCTATCTCTGATGGATTCTCTCGAATCAAACCCTAATCAGCCGATTGAAATCGTGGAATCTCGATCACTTTCCTGGACGACATCGCAGAATCCAATCGGTAATTCTCACGATGCTTTAGATTCTTCTGGTCAGAATCCCCAACCTCCCATGGAAACCCTAGGTTTATCCGATCAATACCCGCCACAAACCCTAGCTTCCGGTGATGGTAATCAACTTACGCCCACTTCTGAAACCCTAGGTTACTCTGGCCCAAACCCTCTTAAAACCCTAGTTCCCGGAGAAAGCGAGGCGCGTCAATCGGAGGAGACGACCTTAGAAAATGGAGTTGCCGGGAATCACGAAAGTCATCAGCTTGTTACGAGTTCGAAACCTGAAATCTTGAACCCGTTGCTGTCGGGAAGCGGTGTTACGAACACACACAGTGGCACGGACAGAGATGGCTCTGGCGGGGAGGAGGAGATGACGAGCAGGCGCCGGAGGCGTAGCCGGTGGGATCCACCGGCCGATTCGAATGGCCAGGGCGATGAAAATGGTGGTCCCCGGAAGAGGAAGTCGCGGTGGGCCGACGATGAGCCAAAGCCGGCGGTGCAACTGCCTGATTTCATGGGAGGTATTGAATTCGACCCTGAGATTCAGCAACTTAATAGTAGGCTTCTTGAAATTAGTAGAATGTTACAGTCAGGTATGCCTTTGGATGATCGGCCCGAGGGCGCCCGTTCCCCTTCCCCTGAGCCAATATATGATAATATGGGAATTAGGATCAATACTAGGGAGTATCGTGCCCGTGAACGACTAAATAAAGAGAGACAAGAGATTATTTCACAAATAATTAAAAAGAATCCTGCTTTTAAGCCCCCAGCAGATTACAGGCCCCCTAAACTTCAAAAGAAGCTTTACATTCCAATGAAGGAGTACCCTGGATATAATTTTATTGGGCTTATAATCGGTCCAAGGGGGAATACGCAGAAGAGAATGGAAAAGGAAACTGGTGCCAAAATTGTGATTCGGGGCAAGGGATCAGTGAAAGAAGGAAGGTTGCAACAGAAGAGGGATTTGAAGCCGGACCTTTCTGAGAATGAGGATTTGCATGTTTTAGTGGAAGCCGATACGCAGGAAGCTCTTGATGCTGCTGCGGGAATGCTCGAGAAACTCTTGCAGCCTGTGGATGAAGTCTTGAATGAGCATAAGAGGCAACAGCTTAGGGAACTTGCGGCCTTAAATGGCACCATTAGGGATGAAGAAGTATGTAGGCTATGTGGTGAGCCTGGACATCGTCAGTTTGCATGTCCTTCTCGTAC
The DNA here is from genome assembly GCA_034195605.1 of Santalum album. NCBI lineage: Eukaryota > Viridiplantae > Streptophyta > Magnoliopsida > Santalales > Santalaceae > Santalum > Santalum album. The sequence goes on along the minus strand of CM067260.1, from coordinate 8,718,974 downwards.
CACAACTTTTAAGAGTGATGTACTCTGTAAAAATTGCGGTGATGGTGGACACCCAACAATTGATTGCCCAATGAAGGGGACAACAGGCAAGAAAATGGATGATGAATATAAGAACTTTTTGGCAGAATTAGGAGGGCAGTTGCCTGAGTCAATGAATAAACAAAATCCTACTTTGCCACTTCTAGGTTCAGGTACTCCGGGAAGCAATCCTCCTTGGGCTAGTGATAACAGTGGTGGAGGTGCTGGGAATGCATCACATCCCGGCTTAGGTTCAGTTGGAGTTAAAACTGTGAAGGAATTTGATGAAACAAATTTATACATTGGTTATTTGCCCCCCACTCTCGAAGATGATGGCTTGATCCAGTTGTTTTCGCCTTTCGGTGATATTGTCATGACAAAGGTTATTAAAGACAGAGTTACTGGGCTGAGCAAAGGCTATGGTTTTGTGAAGTATGCTGATGTCCAACAGGCCAATAATGCTATATCTAAGATGAACGGTTATCGTTTAGAAGGGCGGACTATTGCTGTAAGAGTTGCAGGTAAACCCCCTCAGCCTGTTGTGCCTCCAGGGCCTCCAGCGCCTACAATGACTACTTACCCTGCTTCAAATCAGGCTGTTGGTTCCTATCCATCTCAGCAATTTGCAACTGGTGGCCCTCTTGGGAGCGCCCCTCCTGGAAGCTATCCTGGAGCCCCTGTGCCATGGGGACAACATATTCCTCCTCCCTATGCTCCTTATCCTCCTCCACCTCCCGGTTCATCCATGTACACTCCTCTTCATAGTCATCCTGTGCCTATTTATGGTACGCAATATTCTACATCACTGCCGACAGCTCCCTCTGGCACCTCCACTCAGGCTGTCTCTTCCAGTGAAGCACAACAAAGCTTTCCACCTGGAGTGCAGTCTGAGAATAGTGCTCCTATTCAATCTGTGCCTTCAAATCTGTATGGGAACTCATTGGCTGCTGGGCAACCCAATTTTCTACCTACATATGCAGCCTCTTCACTAGGGTACCCTTCTTATTATGTAGCTCCTCCCCCGCCTCCACCCCCACATGATCATTCACAGGGAATGTTGAATGCACCATGGGCCTCAAATCCTCCTGTCCCTCAATCTGCCCCACCTGCTGAAAAACCAGCCTTTGGTACAGATGCAGAATATGAGAAGTTTATGGCAGAGATGAAATGATGTGATGATATATCCAATAATTGTTGATCTTTTCAGGTAAGACACTTACACTTTGGTTTTGTTTCTGGCTTTTGTACTGTTTTTTCGTGGGCTTGTTGGTTTGGTTGATTGAGTAGCAGCAATCTCAGTTGGCATGGTTTGTTCATTGACAGCAGGTGTCATTCTGTGGACTACAGGCCAGTGAAACAAATTCATTAAATCCCTGGATTTTGTTGTTTAAAGTTCATTCCTTTAATCCTCCACCTGTACCATGATCACTGTAAAAGATAAAATGTTTCAAAATTTGACATTTATTTCTTTGGAGAGCAGATGAGCAAATTCAAGTATTATGACATGTCTAGTTAAGTGGTTGTATTGCCCTACGTCATTAAATGTTAGATTAATTATCTGATATGATTATCACATGCTTCTTTGGCCCCAAGATAGCACTAAAGAAATGACTCTTTCCTCCCTTTACACAACTCGCCTGTGTCATTTACCTGAATTTAGTGATGGTATTATATTTATGTTTTGTAGATAATATATGGGAACGTAGTGAGTGACTTCTTTACAATGTGTGCCCGTTATGAGTGTTAGTATTTAATTGTAATGGTTCAAACCTATTTAATTTTTCCCTTTTAGCATCATTTGGGTTATTTGTAAGGAGAGAAATAAGTGAGTCTTCAAAGGTGAAGAATGCTCAATTCAACATATAAAGGATGTTTGGCTTTTCAATTTCAAAGATTGGGCACTCTCTTGTAATTTCGGTCCTTCTGTTGATTGTATTGAGCTTATTGATAATCTAACTCTGTAATCTCTCAGGTTAGCACCCCCTTGGTGCCCAATTAATATGTTGCTCTTTTATCGATCAAAAAAAAAAAAAAAACACACCTATTCTCACTGTTTCACTTAATTTTATATGATATTGCTTTGCAGAAGGTGGAAAAATTACCTCAATTCTACTGCTTTGGACGTTTTTCACGATGATTTTCTATATAAATAAGTTTTAAAGACAACATATGGAATCTTAGTGTAGCCACTTCTTGACAATGCACATCTGTTGAGTGCTAATAATTAATTTTTAATGGGTCAAACTGTTCTCAAATATTTCAGTTGTCTACTATCTTAGCTACATTGCTGCCTTCAAATTTTATAAATATTACTTTCCCAAGATGAAAAAACAAACTAGATTTTACTGCATTGGTCTTTTATTTGAATGGGTTCGTGAGGTTACCCTTTCTTCTTTAAACCCTTCTTATATGCTTCTTGTGGAAAAAGGTATTGTACAGTCTGCACCTCATCACTGTATTTTTTTGTTTACTTTTTATACATATCTGAATTCTTCTTCTTTTTTTTGTTACTATTGTAACCTTTGACAGGATTGATCTTTCTTGGTGCTGTTGTGAACCTGATTTCTTACCCTTTGCCATGAGTTCTTCTTGGAAGTTTGGGGACTCTCATCTTTAACCTTGATGTGCTCTTATGAAATTTGCAGAGACTTAGCTCTCAAGTTCAGCTGATGATCGCTATCAAGGTTGGAGAAGTCATCACACAGCTTCTTAATATGGCTCTCCTTTTGCAGGACTTAATTTTGTGTTCTTGTTGATGCTTATTCCCAACTATTTTCCATGTTGATTGCCGTTATTTTATTTTCTGTTAGGCTGTTTAATTCGATTACTGACCTTTTGTGTTATTTGATTTTCATTGACCTTGATGGGTTGTTTAACTATTTATATTAATTGCTTAAGTTTCTCTTATTTGAGCGTAACCCATTTTCATCGTGAGGATTCTAAGTTGTCATGCTGCTGTGGTCCTGAAGCAGCCTGATGTGTGCATCTTTCATTCCTCCTCCAGAAGGCGAACATGCCTTGGCATATGAGGGAATTTGGGGGGTATGTTAAAATTATTGTATTCATGCCATGGTTCTATTTGTTAGTGCTATAACTTCTATTCTATGGTTCTCTGATACCTTCCTCTAGATCTTTTGTGGCAGGTAAAAGAAGCTATGCATACATTGGCACTCAATGGCTTTTCAGTGATGGATTCTAGTTGCCCTTTATTTATGGCATGGAATCTCAGTAGCTGATTATTATTTGATAAAGTGTGTTTTTGACTTATACTGGTGATGCTGTCAAATTTCTTGGAGATTTTGAGCCTTAATAAGCCTGAAATGTTAAAAGTGTTTTTTTACGAGCTTGAATGATTGAATCAGGGAAAAGTGATTTACTTTAAAATTGAAATCAGTAGACAGGTGCTTTAATTGAACAATTAAGGGAGCTGAGGAAAAGACTCTAAAGGACAACAGATGGGTGTTGCTTAAATATAGTGAGTTGGAGAGTGGCAATTATCAGTTTTATTTAGCTGACCTCTTGAGCAGGAAGAAGTTTTCCTTTCTTGAGGTTGTTTGAGTTTATAAAGAAGAGCTGGGTGGGTCTGCTTCTCTAGACTGTTGGTGAAACTGTTTGTGAGGGAGTCTTTATTGCCTATAGTGCTCAGCAAAGAATTTATAGTTTTTGTAATGCTGGTTGATGATGTAGAATGCATCTATTTTTACAGCAGTCCTCTTAGAGAATTTCTTTCCTTTTTATCTGGTGTTCACATAAACATCCCCTTAAGGAGGTTAAAATGGCCTATAGCTCATTATTTAGTCTCCTGCCCCTCAAGGGAGGTCTAGTGTGTGGGTGGGTGGTGTTAGAGTATGAGCATATGTTTCTAGATAAGTTTTATTTATGTAATGCTAAAGGATTTGTCTTGAAGACCTTTATGTGCCGTTCAGCGATCGGATTGTTCTAGCAAGAATGATAATGGAAGCTTCCATTACTTTCCTTTTTCCAAAGTTGTAATAATAGTGCCACGAAGGTTGGGTTCTGTTATTGTTTTCATTGTGTTATTAAATTTTTAAGGGATAAGTTTACCATCAATTGCCTAGGCTGGTAGTACTAGCATGCATGTTAAGTCCTTGGTGTGGTGAAGCTTTGAATACTACCTTTTTTATTTTTTATTTTGTGTGTGTGTGTGCTTGTTTTTTTTTTTTTTTTTTTTTGTTGGGGCGGTGTAGGGGAAGGGGTGACCAAAGAAGGTTTGAATCCTTGAAATCTCATTTACCTATGAAAAAAGGTTGGGATGAGTGTTTTAGTTTCTAATACAACTACTTTAATCAAACAAAAATTATGTCATCTTTAATTGTTGATATAACCCGCTCAAATGAGTTCGGTATGGGGGTGGGAAGTGGAATAGAGAAAAGGAATAGCCATTCAAGGTGTAGTCTATTTTTTTTGACTCCAACTCCCACATACCTTGAGAATTGCCAATCTGCTGTAGTGTTCCATTCCGTTACACAGTTGATCCCCGACACAGGTGGCTCCAGCCAAAGTATTTTATCTAGGTAATAGTGCTTTTCTTTGATGTAGTCCAGTCTACCTGTTTCAACTTTGGGGTATTTTCAAAGCTTTTGGTTTTGATTAGGTTTCAGATAGGTGTGAATATGGGAGTTTGCTGTTTTAGAAAATATGTTTCTTCTTCCTAGCTCTTGGTGGCTTAATTTAAATTAATTTGGTTTTTATGATATCTTTTGAGGTGGTGGTGATGGTGGCTGGTTCCACTTTGAGGTCAGAATTAGATCTTGCTGTGGTTGGGTAGGGTTGTATATTTTGTATATTGAAGTTCGAGGCAATGTATTTTTCCAAAATCGTGCTAACCTTTATTCTGAAAAGTTGTTCTGAGAATACTTCTTTGAGATGATAAGAATTTTTGTGACCGCTTTTGTTCTCATGACAAACTTCATCGAATCTCATTCAAAGGATGATAAAGGGTCCAAGTTTTTATCTTTGTTGACCAGTAACTGTTGGTATGATATATAATGACAAACTATAGTTTCCAAGAGGGCATGTTCGCCCTAGCTGTATGATGTTCTTCTTGGTTGCTGGTGTAGTTATTTTAGGATCTTCATCATGTGTTGTATCTTATTAGCTTTAGCTATAGTTCTTTTCGTACTCACACATTCTCTCCTCTAGGTAGCATGTGTGATGGTGTTATATTTATATATGCTTGTGTATAATGTCTTGTTCCATCCATGATAATGGCTATTCTATTTTGCTCGTTCCTATAGAATAATTACTCTGAGAATAGTGCTAATTCCACTTGTGGCACTTGAAAACAGTTATTCCTTGCCTATTTCACGTACAATCCACGAGATTCATATATCATATGGAATAGCAATTGTATTCTCGCTTTGTTTCATTCAACAAATCAAATCGGTTGTTGTTTTGTTGAAGATGTGCATAGATTTCCAGTCATTCTCTGCGGTTAATATTCATATTTATGCTTCTCATTCCTTATAGAATTAGTTTAGGTGTTGAGTGCGAATAACGGTTTGGGAGTGATTTCCTTTTCCTTGTTGCTATAGCTAGTCTTCTATACTTGTTCGGTATATTGTTTCAGTGATTTTATTATTCGAACCCGAGCTTCCATTGCATTGAGGTTGGTTAGCTTGCCCCATGACACATTCAAGAACCCCGAACTCCTTTCATATGTCCTGTGTTTGCGCTTGTTTTGTTGAATTTCTTTTATTTACAAATTTTATAATAAACATTTGACACTTAACCATTTGTGTAGGGTTCACTGCAGAAAACGGACTTGGGTAAGCTCTGGAGTCTGATTAGGTGTAGGGTTCCCTCATTTTTGGGTGACTTAGTAGTCATTTAAATTGATTCCAATGTCTTCTATAAGTATTCAAGGGTGGGTCATAGCCTGCTTGTCCGATTCAAAATAAATGACTTGTTCTCGAATAGCTTGAAAATTGGGTTTTTTTTTTTCATTTTTTTTAATAAATTCTTTCGAGGTGTTTAACCTATTTATAAATAGATTCATCACAAATTTCGACGCATAATTAGTTTTTTTTTAAGAAGTTGAAATTGGGTAAGCTGATAAGCTGTTTAGTGTGTGGCTAAAACTAAGATTGATCTGTATGGCGAAGTGATTACATACGTTGAACTGTGTGGTGGAAATCAGTTGGATTAGATTATTCGCTATTAAATTATCAAAAAGGGCACTCAATAAATCAGTTTTCATTGATTGCCAATATTACGATTAGTGTTGTGCAAAATAATTATACAATGGGTATGTATGATCAATTGAGAATATAAAACATTTAATTTTAGAGAAAGATTGTCCAAAAGGAATTAATAAATAAAAGCATTGTCTCAAATGAATAAGTTGGATATGGGTGGGAATTGTATAATCGTTGGTCATGGTGGTCTTTTTATTCGTTAAACTAGGTTTTGTTTGGTTTTGTTTTACTCTAAGTTTGTATTTTAATAATTGTTCTTAAGATATTGCATGTTTGTAGTTTTAATAACATAATTAAAATAATTTTAAGCCCTCAATTTGAGAGAGAGCAACTAGAGAGATGGGGGGAGATTGTAGAGTTCTCAGTTCCGAGGTAAGCGAGGAAGTTCAACAATTGTTAACAGAAAATTTGTTTTTGTTTCTCAAATAATTGTTTTTCCTAATTGTCGTCTGTACATTATTTTTAAATAAAAAAACAGCTTTTAATATATATATAAATATATATATATATATATATATATATGTGTGTGTATGTGTATATATACATATATACAGTGTTTAATTTTGGTGTAGCATGTATATAAAGATGAAAAAAAGGAAAAAATAAGATTCAAAAAGACGTAGTTTTGGAAACTTATATATATATATATATATATATATATATTTAAAACATCACAAATAATTGTAGTTAATTTATGTGCAGTTGCTGTATATTAGTTTTTTACATATATATATATATATATATATATATATATACAGCATTCTGGAGAGAGCTGGAGAGCCATATGTCTTATAAGACCTTATAAGTTAAATATTCTATGCGTCACATCTCCTACTAATCAGTTGACTTGGAGCCTAATCTAAATGAGGATGGGTTTTTATTTATTTATTCAAAGTTATATATCAATTTGGTCGATAAAAAAGTCAATAATAATGTTGTAAATTTTGATTGCTCGAATAAAAACTTGTTCATGATTAGATGATTCTCAAATTTTACTCCCTAGTGTACGAAGATTTCAATTAAATCGTTAGAATTCAATATTGTTACTTTAAGTAGGCCTTACAAGTGCTAGCTCTTGCAATAGGAGTTGACTTGGAGTTGACTGTTTGCCTCTTTTTAGAAGTTTTATATATATGAGAAAGTAGATTTTAAAAAACTATTTAGATTTCTTTTCCATGAAAGATGTAAGTTCACGTTATTTATGTTTGGTCATAAAAATTCTAAACTCTTGGATTGAAATATAATTTGTGGTGGCACGCATATAATAGTTTAGATCTTTTAATATTTTACTAATGCATCATCAAATTGCATAAAAGTTGACAAACTTTAATATGTTTTTTTTATGTTGTTTCAATCTGTATGCTTAGAATTTTCATAACGAGGTCAAAACAATAGAAAAATCTTACCTCTATCAATAAGTTAGTGGATTAAATTGAGTCGAGTTGAGCTGCTTAAAGCTTCTGAAAATGGAAAATCCTATCAAAATCTTGTCTCTCGAATCAAAACGTCACCTTGGAGCCATCATAATATGTGCAAATAAATAGTGATGTAAGTGTGTCCACTTGAGTCACTGTTCCCACTTAAAAAGATGATCCGTTGAGAAAGTCGTATATGAACACTGAAGTATATATTTCAACTTGAAGAGAACCCATTGATAAAGTCATAATTCCATCGATTTACCCAACTGAGAACCTCAAACAAAAGGAACAAAGTAATTAAATCAATAATCAAACGGGAAGGGATCAATTAGATAGTTTGAGTGCGTGAGTGAAGCCGAACTTTCGTATAGGAGCCAACTCATGTAGAATCCACGTAAGATCGTGCAAGGATCCTCCATGCTATTGGACCAAAAAAATTCACTTAAAAGTCAAGTGCAATATTTCTTCATAATAGTAAAAATAAATAATTATTTCTTTTCCGTTGTTCTTAAAGTCAATAATAACATTTTTAATTTTAACCATTTAAGAAGGCAGGCCGTTAGTCGAGTTAATGCTTGCCAGTAACAAAATATAGCTTTGAATGTAGGTATTGTTAAAGATTTGGGGATAATTAATTAGATTGTTTATTATCTTGATTTTTGGAAGGTAGAATTTCGAATGTTTAAAGATGCCACTGAGATTGCAGATACGTTAGCTACAATGGATCATTATTTTTAGGTGGCGAACATTTTATAAAAAAGAAAAAAGAAAGTAGAAATAAGTGAGGCTACTTTTGATTCAATGTATATTTACATACACAGATGTGAGTTTGAAAGGAAAAAGAAAATTTTTTTTGACCGCTCGATTAAACCCAACACTCAGATTCTATAATTAAGTTTCATTTGGTATCATAATTGAATAATTGGGGAAAAAAAGAAACGAAGATCAAAGTTTTAAGCTTTTATCTTTTTTGCTGTCAAACACAAGTTTAATTTGGAGTGTTTAGATGGAAGTCTTAATTTGAACAGTCAAGTCGAGAACCGTCAATATGGACACATGTATGTAAACCCGCATTCAGACCTACTTATAGTGTAGTAGGGTGAATCAAATTCAAAAATGTTTCCCACTTTCTAAAGGATTTAGAAGCAATTTGAAGTTTGATGGACCAAAAGTTGCACTTGGTGGGTCCCACACTGCTCATGTAATCCAGCCACTAAAGCACATACTGAGGAAGATGAGCCCAACTTTGCCTAAGAGGGGAGAAAATTCAAAGAAATGAGATAAGAAAGAATCCTTTGCTTTCCTCCCAACTGTGCAAAACAATAAAAGCAATGGGGTGTGCATCCAAACAAGAACAGATTTGTTTTGATGGACTCTCTCTCTCTCTCTCTCTCTCTCCCAACTGTACAGAACCATAAGAGCAATGTGGTGTGGATCCAAACAAGAACAGATTTGTTTTGATGGACTCTCTCTCTCTCTCTCTCTCTCTCTCTCTCTCTCCACAGTATTTCAATGAGTAAAATAAGGTAAAACAGTTGGCCAACAACAGCTGGATATGTTTCACTGCAACTTCACTAGTGGCACTACAAAACCCACACCTCTTTAATGACAATGAATGGGTTACTAAAATATATTAAAGTTTAAACCTAAGCCAACCCCCTTTTCTCCCATTAATGAGTGCACTAAATCAGTACTTTCCAATATGTTTTTTTTTTTTAACATCAATTGACTACTGGAATTGAAAGATTTTTCAGTGTATATTGAGGAGAAGAATAGGAACATAATAATAATAATAATCATAATATAGAAAACCTGAAAGATAAAGTTGATTACAAGTTTGCAAATGCTTTGAGTCAAAACCCTTGATGTAGAAGCAGCCCCAGATCAACTTAGATACACATAGGAACATAAAAAATAAAATACAAACATGGAATATGGGAAACTTTACCTCTGAATTGTATGAAGTAGATTGAAAAACTTTAATGGCTCCCATTATGCTTTGGCCTTTCACATTTATGCGCCTTCACTAGTGCATGCAGTGGGGGGTCCAAATCTCACTTTGTAATTTTTTTTTTTAATTTTTTTTCTGCACAACATTCGCAAGCATGCGGACTAATTTGGAACCGCGTTGTGCTACACAAAATTGTCAAGTGTTGAAGGATGCTTTACAATAAAGAATCGAACCTGAGTCAATTGTGGGGCCGTGCAGTGCTCATCTTCTTATCACTGCATAATGCATTGCCGCGTCCGAGACCTCGGCAACGTGCCCGGAGCCGTCATCGTCATCCGGCAGCGCCGGCAGGTTGAGATCTATGCAGCTCCGGGGCACAAGCCTGGAACTGCTAGAAGCATTTTTATGAGCAGAACCAGAAGCAGTAGTAGAAAGGGTAGGGGCTTGTGTGGAGTTGGAGGGATGAATTTTCATGTGTCCGCCCAATGCTTGACCTGAATCAAAAACCTTAAAACAACATGGGCACTCATAGGTCTTGACCTTTTCACCCACCCCACTCCTCTCCCCAATTTCCATACGAAAATTATCATTCTTAGCAGATAACTGAATCTTCATCTTCTTGTGGCTGCCCCTGTGCCCTCCTAGGGCTTGATACGAGCCGAACATCTTGTTGCACGTGCTACATCGATACCCGGATAGTTTCCCAAGCTTCTTAATTTCTTTTTCTCCTTCCTCTTTCTCTTCCTCTCGAGTAAATTTGATTGGTACGGTCCATGAATCTCTCGACAGCATCATTAGACAAAGTGCGACATCTTCTTCGGGAGGTGTGTCCAGCGGGCGGTGATGAAGTGGGGTTTGTGAGGAATAGCTCTCCAAATCATGGACGGAGAAATCCATGGACAATCCAGAGGGGGTCGAGGGCTCGGAGGGGCGATCTATCGATTTTCCGAGATGGAGGGTGTTTTGGGGAATTGGGAACTTGGGCAGGTGAGATCTCATGTGGCCTCCTAGGGCTCTTCCACAGGCAAAGATTTTGTTACATGCCTTGCACTTGTGTTTCTCCATTGCTTATCACTAGACAGAGTTCTCTCTCCTCTCAATAGAAGATAGAGAAATTAAAAGAGTATGAGGAAGAGGGAGTAGGGGTGTTCTCATTTAGTGAATGAGATTTAATACGCCCACTGTACATACACTACAAACTTTATGGCAATTAAATTTGATGGGGTTTGGGGAAATGTTGAAGTAGATATAGTCCAGTGTGCCTCTACAATTTATTTTTTAGCTAATATCATTTAGTGTATGCGTGCAAGAATATTTTTGGAAGTAAATGACAAAATTGTTGATCGAACGAGGAGATAGTTTTTTCCTTTATAATAGTAGAGATAACACTCACATGAGAATGGACCCTATTCCTATAATATGAATGATGGGACCCATTTAATAGGTGCGCTCGATAATCTACTTGGTAATCTTTCAGTTTGCCAACATAATTATTTGCTTACGATTGCATTCATTTCCTTTTGTATTTGTACACAGAATGAAGTTATTGAACTTGAGAAAATCAAAATATCTAGATAAACAAATTGGTCTTTGCCCAAATGAGAAGAAATGCTAGATTGTAAAATGGAAGTAAAAGGGTTTAGTAGATAAGCTAACTCAAATAAATTAGTAAATACATAAACACATTAACTGTAAGGATATAATTACCTTTTTGTGGTCAGATCATTGGATGAGTGTATTTTCAGTAAATACATAAATAATTAAACACATTATTAACAATAATATAACTTTTTAGGGGTCGACGATGAGCAAGTATATCCTTTTCTCGTGAATCCGAGTGGATAGATTACCTTTGATTAGACCCAGCAAAAGGGCTTGACTAATAAAGGGTTTATCTGCTAAGGATTTTGTTTTTTTGGAAATATTTGTATTTCTAACGTATTAGTGAAGTAAAATTAATGCATATGACTTTTAATGCGTTGAAAATAAAAATTTTGAGGAAAATTGTAAACCAAACCTTAACTTTTACTCCGTATTGTAGATTAAATATTTTTAATTTTGGAACACTCCAACCCTTAATTTTAAAAAACGTGTGTTTTAAACCCTTCATCTGTTCAAGTGTTTAAGTTGGATAGAATTGCACACATGTACTTTGCATGTGAAAAGATGGGGGTCTTCTCGTCCCCTCCTAATCAACCCTAGTCGAGATGTATCGACTAGTTGCGAAATTGCACTGATTGGCTCGACTCGTGTCATCGCTGGTTTAAAAGCTAGATTTGCCTCAATTATTTTCCTCCTACAGTCGGCTTTTCTTGAGTTAACTCCCTCTATTTCAAGCCTGAGCTCATTTAAAAATTTGTGAGGGGAGCTCAAACAAAAAATATTGAGCTCGTGGGGAGCACAAGTCAAGCCCGACCTCGAACCCTACCACAAATCAAACGAGTTGAACCCAAACACGTCATTTCTAGCCCTAACTATCACTCGTTTATATCATATATCCTATTCAAAACTCATCCACTTCATTGTGATTTCAAATCTTTCTTAATTTTTCACATGCGCCTCGTTTACTATGTTGAAAATCCTTAACATGCTCTCAAATAGAATAACTTATTAATATTTTTCACATTAAGCCCAATAAATCAAATGTATGGAAAGGATCCTATAGTAAAGATGAACATTCTTCAAGTGATAGATGGTAGTATTTATTATTAATTTTATACCTCATGCCCTTTTTTTGGGCCTATTTTTGTAAACAAAATCCAGAAAATAAAATAAAATGAGCTTTCTACATCTAAGATGAAATGATGGGATGATGGTCTCCCTTGAAGTCTTGTTCAGTTTTCAAGTCAACCAAACACTCACATTTTAAATTCTTATCAAATATTTTTTAAATATTTTTAAAGCTTTTTAGAGGCAAATATTGTCGACAAATTTAATTTAATTCTTTTTTCAAAATCCAATAAAGGTAACTTTATAAACATGGATCAACAACATGTTATGCCCTCGCTGTGGCTGCGCAAACCTCAGCTAAGGAATTGTAGGAGATATAGCAAGGATAGTTCGGTAATTTCCCTAGTCAACGTACCGTTTCAGACAAAAATCAAAAGACCCACAGAAAAGTGACCGGATCTAGAAAAGAAAGGTTCAAGTGGGACCATAGCCAGATAGCCGTTATGGGAGAGGATTTGAGGAATTTGAAATTTGGGGTTTACAGGAGGAAATAAAGAACCCTAGAATTTGGCAGAGGGAAGGATCCAAACACTAGAGGAGACGAAAGAGAGAATCTTTGGAGTAAATTCAGTGGGGGAGAAGTCAGAGGGTGTGATCAGCACTTGGTTTCAGAGAAAAGAAACTCAGAAATCTCAGAGATTGTCAAAGAATAAGAAGGACAAGAAGAAGAAGAAGAAGAAGAAGAAGAAGAAATCTGCAGAAAATTCAATCTTTCAATCTTCAGATGTCTTGCGCAAGCCCGAGATCTGAATCGCCATTGAAGCCCGCACTGAAAAGTCGAAGGCCGAGCTTGCCTGCGCTAAGCTTGAAGATGCAAAAATCCTTCAACCATGTCCTTCTGGCTATGCACCTTCGCTCCCTCTGCGACTCCCAACCCTTCTCGAAGCCCCAGAAATCCCCAACCCCGATGGACCGGACCTCGCGCCTCTCCGACGACCTCCTCCTTCGGATCTTCTCTAAGCTCCCAAAGTCTCGGAGAGAGTACTCTCTCGTGTGCAAGCGATGGCTCGCGTTGAGCCGCAGGGTTATTCGATCTCTGAAGGTTCTTGACTGGGAGCTCATTGCCACAGGTCGGTTGTTTTTGAAATTCCCCAGTCTTACCCATCTCGATATTGTTCATGCCTGTTTGATTCCGGCCGATAAGCCCGAAATTCTGTTGAATTGTATGGATGCATCTGTTTATATAGACTCGAATTCTCCGTCCATAGGGTTTGGTCTAAACAGTATGTTGATTAGTGTAGAGGAGATCGACCAGTGTTTGTTTGAAATTGCCAAACGGTGCCCTGATTTGCACAAACTCGTGACAATCGCCTCCAGCGAGACCGGAATTATGAGCCTGGGTCAGAATTGTTCCATTTTACAAGAACTAGAGCTCCACTATTGTACGGACGACTCCCTGCGCGGAATCGCGGCCTGTCAAAACCTCCAGGTCTTGCGATTGATTGGAAATGCCGATGAATTCTGCTAGAAATTGTTTCGAATTTTCAGTTCTCGGACATCGGATTGACCATTCTTGCAAACGGGTGTGAAAGGTTGGTGAAGCTTGAGCTTAGTAGGTGCAGGGGAGGATATGATGGGATCAAGGCATTAGGGCAGTGCTGCCAAATGCTCGAAGAATTGTCTCTATGTGACCATAGGATGGAAGGGGGGTGGGTGGCAGCACTCCCATTTTGTGAGAATTTGAAGACTTTGAGGTTTCAATCGTGTAAAGTTATTGATTCATCCCCGGAGGTGCACAAGCATTTGGGGCCCTGCCTGGCTCTTGAGCAGTTGCACTTTTGTCGATGCCAAATGCGGGATAAGCGGGTTGTGAGGGAATTGTTTAGGATCTGTGAATATGCGAAGGAGATGATCGTTGAAGATTGTTGGGGCCTGGAAAATGATTCATTCAGAATGGCAAGTATTTGCAGGTATTATCCTCTTTGTTTGATCAGTTTACTTGTTTCCAAGCTCTTCTATCAATTACTTACTATTATGGGTTCTCCAGCTTTTTGGTTGAACTCCTTTTTGCGTAAACAAAATCAACCTTAGAGTAAAATTGCTGGAAATTGGATTGTGAATAAGATTAAAATTGTCATTGCATATCACAAAAGAATTAGAACTGATATTGCATATTGCGAAAGAATCCACTCTTGATAGTTGATGGATCCTTCTTCCTTCTGTGCACCAACCAACACATTATCCCTGATTGCATTCTACATTAATCTGCAAGTGCCATTCTTTTCTTCAACAATATTCTTCTTCTTTGCCTGCGTTTTCTTCTGCTTTTTACTTCTATTTTGTGCATTTTCCCTCTTCTGTGTGGACTACGTGGCCCATGACTCGTACTTATACGGGGGCAACATTTTGGGACTCAACTCCTCCATATCAGTCTCATTGTTATATTACATACATGTATACAGCCCACGCATTTGGAAACTCAGAGTTCAAATAGAGCTATCCAATTTGGCAACTATTTGTATCAACGATCATATTTATCAGATTTTATCAGTTCCACAGTTTACTTCAAAATTTGTAGTTCAGGGGACATGTTTTCAAACAGAGCTTCTCTTCCTTTCAAACTGCAGAAGTAAAATCTTCAATACCATCGTTCTGTTGTGATGACCTAAATATCCAATCTGGGATTAATGAATTTCGCGTATAACAATTCCTCGATCCGAAGCTTCATCGATCTTTCTCGTTTTGCATTGCAGGAGGGTACATTTCCTCTCGTTAGAAGGCTGTTCGCTGCTCACAGCAGACAGTCTGGAACCAGTGGTTCTTGCCTGGAATGAGCTTCAAAGGCTCAGAGTAGTGTCATGTAAGAACATAAAGGTGGGAGAAGTTTCCCCTGCACTTTCTGTAAAGTTCTCTTCTCTTCAAGAGTTGACATGGAAGCCGGATTCGAAATCTCTCATTTCGCCGAGTCTTCTAGGGGTTGGGATTGGAAGGCGCGGGGGTAAATTTTTCAAGAGAAACTAATGTATGGATCAAGTTTATCCATGGGCAACTTACCCAGCTGATGCTTTTGAACGTCGGGGGCTATAGTGTACACATGGTTTTTTTTCCCCTTGTCTACCCTGTTGGTTAACTTGTATGTTTGCATAGGAAATTTGATTTTATAGGTTTTATATATCAACGCGGACGGCATGCGCTATTCACTTATAAATTTGAATTTAATTCAGATATCTTAAGCACATATGGTGATGTGTATGCCATAAACTTTATAGAGCAGTGACACAATCTAAATTCTTTTCTAGAAAAGATCAGTAAAGGACAGCATAATAAATTTCAAAATATTATAAGGAAAAATATTTAAATCGAACAATAGATGACATTCAATGTACAGTTTTGAAATCTCTTTGTAATTGAATCTTACTAAGAGTCATTTTGATTAAGTTTTTAGAGAAGAGTTTTCAAAAATAAACTATTTAGGTATTTAGATATCTTGAATTTGCAAAGAGTTGCTAGAAATAACATATTCGTTTGATTTTAAGTTCGAGAAGAACTCTTTAAAAAGCATATATGAAGGGCAAAAAATTAAACTATTTATCATTAATAAAAATATAATTATGGATTAAGTAATGCATTCTTGTCAAGAGGAAAGGGAAGCCCCTACCTTAGCTCTGCCAATGATCAAGAAAGGATCATTTTGGTCGGTCTTATTCTTCCATTTGTAGCGATAAGCTAACCAACTGTTTTGTTGGCTGAAGTCCAAGGGGGAAACAGATCCTCCCCAGTCCAATGGTGCAGTTCGGAGTGCAGTTTTTTATTTTCTTTTATTTTTGATAATTTCTAAAATAATTTTAACCAGTCAGATGAAAATAACATATAAAAATATATAGTCATGTCACTTTTTATGAGATTTGGAGATGAAAAACCTATTCATCCTATGCGTCTAAAATACATTGTAGTTATTAAATTTTATTTTCTTCAATGCTTGGGATGTATAGGTTTCGTATTTCCAAATTTCATGAAAACTGATATGTCAATATATTTTTATCTATTCTTTCGATTGATATGGTGAAAATTATTTAACAATTATCAAAAATGAAAAACTGCACCACGAAGTACACCAAGGAACGGCATGGGGTCCATGTACATGCATTTGTGGGGGAGGTAGGCAACCTGTCCCACCATTCATTTTTTGTTTTTAATACCTTTTGCTTTCGGCTTTCAAGTCCGATCATGGGACCTAGGATGTGGAAATATCTCTATTTGATCCATCGTAGGAAAAGTCTCACATTAGGTGACCGAGAAAGACTTGCAACTCGATCGATATTAGTCCCGTGAAATTGTTATGTTGTGGGTTTTACTTTTATTAATTATAATTGCTAGCCTAGTCATGGCAGAATCTAGGATCAAGTCACAATCGGCTCGCGAACGCTAGTATGTAGTTAAATGCATTATGAACATTTCTTAACTTTAGTTGCTTTTAAAATAAATGTTAGTGTTAGAGGTCCTCCGAATGATATCAAAGCCGAGTTCGCGGGTTTAAACCTAGAGGGAGCCATTGCTGAAGTATGGGACAAGTTTTAATTGGCTCGTGGGCGTGTACTTGAATGCACTGTATAATATTGGAGTATGAACATTTCCTTATAGCAATTACTTTTAGAAGGAATGGTAGCGCATGAGAGTTTACGGTAATATTTCATGCATCACATTGATTCTACAAGTGACTACTTTTCTTTTACATTATATGGAAGATCTCGATAAATGTATATAAATCTCTCATTATTACCCTAGGAGGTTTCACAAAATTTGCACCATTAACACACCCCTTGCGTGTACTATGTAAACTTTTACTACTATTCCATTGATGTTGGATGAGACTCATTTACTTGGTGATGAGTTTAGTGGTTAGGTAGTCACTGCAAATGGGAGAAAAATATGTGATGCATGGGAGACTTTGAAAAAGTCATCCATTGCCTCACCTTCTCTTTACGTAATAACTCCAAGGAAAGTGATGGAAACCTACCGGCAATATTTCTGCGGGGCTATAAATAAAAAACACCTTCTTTAACGTTGGCCTCATCTTTGGTGAAGAGTTAAAAGGAAGAAGATGGCTTCCTACGTGAAGGTCTTAGCACTCATTTGGAAGATGGTCTTCATTGTTGCACTTCTCTTATCTTGGGGAGAGGCAGTCAAGCTGCTGGGTGAAGGCAGAGGTAAATCTACTTTCTTTTTCTCTCTGTTTTTATTTTTTATTATTTTATTTTTATTCCTCGATTTTTTTTTTTGGCTTTTCATTAGACAGATGAGAAGAAGAAGAAGAAAGCACGCGTACATCAAGTGATAAAATAATTTCAGATCTCATTTTTAATATCTGGCCGATGAATATTTTTACGGGGAATGGGAAATTTGAGCTGACAGGATTTTTTTTTTTTTTTTGATATTGTGAAAAAGAAGTTGGCCCAAGTCTAATTTCAGGACCAGTTTGAATGAACTTTATTTTTTTTGAAAATATAATTTTTTATTTTAAGAAAAAAATAATCTAACTTCTAGGAAATCTTCAAAAAGCTCAAAATTGCTTTCTGAAGTATCCAAATATACTCTGAAAAGCACAAAAAGCTGAGTTTTGGAAAAGGTATGTTAAACAACTCCTTTAAAAAAACAATATTTTTGTTTTCTAAAAAGCTAAAAATAATTTTTCTTAAATTCCCCAAAAAGCAACTTGTGATGATATAGTTCAAAGACTTTATATTTTTATTTTAAATCCAGCTAATAAATTCTACAAAGTTATAAATTAGAAATGAAACATATTCACCGGTCCCTCAAAAACACGGGTATATAAATTATCATAAAAGAGAATATGCCCTCACTCATTCGGACCCAAAACTACGTAATTTTGTTAAAAACGTTAAGTATACATGGAAATTTTTTAGCAAAACGATATTGTTTTACGCCTGGATGCATGCAAGTTTTGTGCGGCCGGGTTTATACACTCCTTTCTCGTAAATTATAGAGTAAAAGAGAATCTGATTTAGTACCCAAGATAAAGTTCTTTTGATGGATAAAATATTAAATGAATCACTATATAAACATCTTGACATAATTTTAGAAAAATCATGTCATTTTGAAAATCTTTACAATTCTCTTTTGATCGCGGAAAAAGGGTACATATTTTCTCTCTCTTGAATTTTTCTGTTTCAGATGCGGCCGCCCCTCCTCAAGGACACAACCTGGGCACTCCTATAGTGCACGGTGTCAAGCCATGATTTAACTTGTACGGTCGAAGTCTATTAATAATAAATAATGATGGAGGGAATGATTGCCGCAGGCTTAATTGTATTTGCCTCTCCATGTTAAATTTGTCTACCTATTCTAGTTCCTATCATGAATGAAATGTTGTAAGTTCCAACGAACAACTTCTCAGCGTTTTTTTTATTTTTTATTTTTATTTTTTAGGGGGGAGGGGGGGCGGGGGTGGAGGTAGGAAACCCTTAACTTGAGTAACTACATCCAAGCAACTCTTATTAATCTCTTGGAACGGATCAATTAAAAATGTGTAGTTTCAAGAATCAAACCTAGAATGATAGTCATAACACATTTGAACTGTGCCATGAACTACGTCAGTCGTGTTGGTTATAAACACGGATTACTTTACCAATTTAATCTTTAATATTTGAATGTTACCGATTTAGTCTCTATAGTTTATGAAAAGTGACTTATGTAGTCCCCGGACTAACAAAATCATTAGATTTGGACAAAAAGAATGAACTATGATGGATAAAATGTGTATTTAAATTCTAATGTGATACTTTTAAAAGCCTGTTTACCTAAGTTTTTGTTATGAGTAATAAAAATCATGCTCCACTGAAAAAGGGAAGGGGATGCCATTAGATTAAATTCCTCTATATGTTTACGATGAGAAAAATTCTTTTTAACTGTGACATGATTGCTCCGCAAAAAAAATAAAAAAAAAGAGCAGCCATGATAATAGCCAAGAGCGAGAAAAAGCCCAAATATATACACATTGTTATGAATTGTTGGGAATATGAATCAAGAACAATAAAATATAAGTCAAGAACAATGGAGACAATAAATCCTCACTTTAGATTTTCTCTCCTCTTCTCTTTCTCTTCAATTTTTCTCTACTTCTTCTTTCTCTACAACCACTCCAACTACTCCAATTATTCATTACATTTTCGACATTTCTATAACCACTCCAACTACTCCAATCATCCATTATTTTACAACACTCCCCCTTGGGCGACCATTATGTAAGTCCTCATTAGACTGCCTCGTTAAAACCTTGCCAGGAAAAACCCAGTGGGATAAAAACCATGGCGAAGGAAAAAGAGTACAGTCTCCCCTTCAAACAAACTCTTTTAGATGCATCAAAGAGGGACATTTTTAAGTCGTCGCATTCCAATCTTGTAAACTAGCTTCTCAAAGATTGCTGTGGGAAGTGCTTTAGTGAATAAATCAGCTAGATTATCTGTGGAGCGTATTGGTTGAACCTTTATCTCACAATTCTTTTGGAGCTCGTGCGTATAAAAGAATTTGGGTGAAATATACTTCGTTCTATTGCCCTTTATGTAGCCTTCTTTAAGTTGGGCGATACATGCAGCATTGTCCTCATAAATTGTAGTTGGGTTATCTCAGGTTGATTGTATACCACAAGACTCTTGGATGTGGTGAATCGTCTGTCATAACCAGGCACATTCACGACTTGCCTCGTGAATTACTAATATTTCTGAATGATTCGAAGAAGTTGCAGTCAATGTCTGTTTTGTTGAACGCCATGAGATTGTCGTGCCACAATAAGTAAACACATAACCAGTCTGTGATCGGGCTTTATGAGGATCAAATAAATACCCTGCATCTGTGAAACCATTTAATTCTGGTATTGATTCCTTTGGGTAGAAGTAAACCCATTTCAGTGGTTCCACGAAGGTAACGTAGGATGTGCTTGACTCCATTCCAATGTTTTTTGGTTCGTGCAGAACTATATCGTGCCAGGCAGTTGACTGAAAATGCAATATCTGGGCGTGTACAATTTGTAAGATACATGAGAGCACTGATTGCATTGAGATATGGTGTTTCTAGGCCCGAGGAGTTCCTCACCTTCTTCTTGAGGACGGAATGGGTCCTTTTTGACATCAAGAGATCGTACCACCATTGGTGTACTTAATAGATGAGCTTTGTCCATATAAAAACGCTTAAGCACCTTCTCTGTATAAGTTGACTGGTGAACAAATATTTCTGTAGATGAATGCTCTACCTAAATACCGAGACAATATTTGGTTTTGCCCAGGTCTTTCATTTCAAATTCTTTCTTCAGATAATCTATTGTACCTGCAATGTCTTCTAGAGTCCCTACAAGATTTAAATCATCCACATATACATCAATAATAACAAATCCAGTATTAGATTTCTTAATAAATATACATGGACATATTATATTGTTCTTATATCCTTCATTTTGCAAGTATCCACTTAGGCGATTATACCACATTCTTCCTGATTGTTTCAGACCATACAACGATCGTTGCAATTTGATTGAAAATAGACTTCGAGGTTTTGAATTATATTGTTCAGGCATTTTGAATCCTTCAGGAATTCTCATGTATATGTCACTATCAAGTGATCCATATAAGTATGCTGTGACAACATCCATAAGACGTATATGTAAGCTCTCGCTAGAAGCCATGGCAATTAAAAACCTGAAAGTAATTCCGTCCATTGCAGGAGAATATGTCTCCTTGTAATCAACACCGGGCATCTGTGAGAATCCCTTGAGCAACTAATCGTGCTTTATGTCTCACGATTTCGCCCTTCTCATTTCGTTTACGAACGAATACCCATTTGTATCCTACAGGCTTTATAGTTGCCGGTGTTGCAACGATGGGTCCAAGTACCTCACGTTTTTCTAATGAGTTTAGCTCTGCCTGAATTGCATCTTTCCATTTTGGCCAATCTTTTCGACGTCGACACTCATCAATTGATTGTGGTTCGGGATCTTCATCAGGATTTGCTTCAACATACAAAGCTACATTATATGCAAACATATCATCAACCACAACTTTAGATCGATCCAATTCTTCATTACGCACATAATTAATTGTAATTTCTTTGTTTTCACATGTGGCATTCTCAGTGGTCATATCCATATTTATCGTATCAATGCTTTGTACTCTTTCTTGTTGAAGCATAATATCTTTTTGTGCCATTCTTTGGACTTTCCGTTTTCGAGGTACAGTGTCCTTGGCACCAATAGGTCTACCTCGCTTTAAGTGTTGCTTTGCTCCTTCTGCTGTTTCAGAAATATGCTCATTAGGTAAATCTATCCTTGCCGGAGCATTTATAGCAGGTATATGTGATTTTACCACTTTCTTTGCATCAACAAATGCATCTGGCAATTGATGTGCCATATTTTGCAAATGAATGATTCTTTGAACTTCAAGTCCACATTTGCCAGGTACGAGGATCAAGAGCATTTAAATCAGATGCTTTCCAAGTGAGCTCGCATTTTTCTTTTGGTAAAATCTTTTCTCCCCCTAATGTAGGGAAAATTGTTTCATCAAAATGGCAATCTGCAAACCGTGCAGTAAACACATCACCTGTTAAAGGTTCTAAATATTTAATAATAGATGAAGAATCAAATCCAATGTAAATGCCTAGTCTACGTTGCGGACCCATTTTGGTGCATTGTGGTGGCGTTATTGGAACATATACAGCACACCCAAAAACTCGTAGATGAGAGATATTTGGTTCTTGACCAACCACAAGCTGCATTGGCGAGTATTTATGGTAAGCAGTTGGTCTTATACGAATGAGGGTACTCGCATGTAATATTGCATGCCCCCAGGCAGAAGTAGGCAATTTAGATTTCAATAGTAATGGCTGAGCCATTAGCTGAAGCCTTTTAATCAGAGATTCAGCTAACCCATTTTGAGTGTGTACGTGGGCAACAGGATGCTCGACTGTAATACCAACTGCCATACAGTAATCGTCAAATGCTTTAAATGTGAACTCACCAGCATTATCAAGCCAGTATTGACTTAATATGATAATCTGGAAATTGATTTTTGAGCTTTATTATTTGAGCAAGAAGTCTTGCAAAAGCAACATTCCGAGTTGAAAGTAAACACACATGAGACCATCTTATATATGCATCTATTAAGACCATGAAGTAACAAAATGGTCCTGATGGCGGGTGGATTGGCCCACATATATCCCCCTGAATTCTCTCTAGAAAAGATGGAGATTCAAAAGCAATTTTCGTAGGGGAAGGTCTTACTATTAATTTTCCCACTGAGCATGCTGTGCATGCATAATCATTGCTTGATAAGAACTTCCGATTCCTCAAAGGATGACCGTTTGAATTTTCAATTATCCGGCGCATCATTATTATTCCCGGATGCCCTAAGTCGCTCATGCCAAAGAACAAACGTCTTTGGATCAGTGCATTTTTGCTTCATCAGTATATGCGACTTTATAGCTTTTATAGGTCTTATAATATAACCCAGAAGGTAAAACGAGGATTTTTTCTAGGACTTGCTTTCGACCAGACATAATAGTCGTAATATAAAGATATTCTTTACCTTGTTCGTTTATGGTTTCAATGTGATAACCATTGAGACGAATATCTTTGAAGCTAAGCAAATTTCTCTGGGATTTCGAAGAATATAGTGTATCTTTAATATAGATTTTAGTTCTATTTGGTAATATCAACTCGGCTTTTCCAGAACCTTCAATTAGGCTTGTTGTACCTGATATTGTACTAACTTTTGTTCCCTCCAATGTGAGATGAGAGAAATATTTTCTATGTCGGAGGATTGTGTGCGTGGTTACACTATCAGCAATGCATTCCTCTCCTCCATTCATTTTATTTGAATCTATAAGTAAGAACAGATGTTAGAAAAATAACAATACTTTATTTAGATAGTGAACAGGAAAATATATAAAATAGAAAGATTACAATATCAATCAATATGGATATTTCCACTATTTGCAGAATTTATATATTCGTTCGGATCTTCAAGAAAATCTGCAACATCTAAGTGAGTTATATCCAGGAATTGCTAGGACCCACAAAATTTGTCTCGACTTGCTTTCCTTTGCCCTTTTGGTATTCTTGGTAGAGGTTAACCCAATGTTTGGGTGAACGACAAGTACGGGCCCAATGGCCTTCTCTTCCACATCGACCACATGTGCCCCTCCTCTCATTTCTTGGAGAATTATTATGCCAGTTTTGACGGGGTACGAAATTCCCTTTATTATTTTGGGGACCCATATTGTATTGAAAATTTCTATTATCATGGTGTCCACCGAAATTATGGCCACAACCACGGCCTCGTCCTCTACCATAATTCAGGCCTCGCCCTCGTCCTCATCCACGTCCTCTGGTAGAGAACGATACAACATTTGCTTCTTGTAATGGGGCATAGCCTCCAGTAAAGGGCGGTACAGTATTTGTTTCCGGAAATGAAACAGAGTTTCCGATGAAAAATGATACTGCATTGACCTCTGGCAATGGGGCCGAACCAGTTGGGCGAGCCTGATGGTTTACCAGGAGGAGCTCATTATGTTGCTGTGCCACTAGCAGACAAGTTATCAACTCGGAATACCTGGTAAATTTTTGGGTCATATATTGTTGCATCAGAAGCATGTTGGAAGCATGAAATGTATTATATGTCTTGTCAAGCATCATATTCTCCGTGATGTTATCTCCACATAGTCTCAATACAGATACAATCTTGAAAAGTGTGGAATTGTATTCTGACACACTTTTGAAATCTTGCAGTCTTAATTGTGCCAATGCAGACTGTGCTTTCGGGTACATTACTGCCCTGAGATGATCGTATCTTTCTCTTAGATTATTCCATAATTCTAGTGGATCATCTACCGTCAAATATTCATCTTGTAGGCTTTCCTGAATATGATGCTTAATAAAGCATAAAGCTTTGAAACATTGCTCGGGAGTAATTTGGCTCCCTTCCTCAATAGTGCACCCAAGGCTTCATAGCCTTTAAATGAAATGTTATATTTACTGTCCACAACAAGTAATTTGCTCCGGACACTTCAAGCATGGCAAATTTTCGTGGTTCCATTGTACTTGATCTATTTGACAGTAAAGATAAAAATAATTATTGAAAGATTAGTTACATAAATGACAAACATTAGTAATTAAAATAAAACCTCATAGATAGATACTCATTGGTTATAAACCTCAATTTCCCTCGAATTAATTAGGGCATGAGATCACTTGGGCATAATGGGGTTACCGAGATTCGAACCCACCACGTTGGGTGTATCCGACCGGCTCCTTACCACTACGCCATCGTCCCAAGTGATGCTCAAACTATGGATTTAAATGATATTATCTGATTTAAGTGCATTAAATATATATAATTATTGTTGCAAGATTAACCCTTCAATTTATTAATATTGATCATGTTATATGACAAATAATTTAACAGATGCTTAAATAAATAAATAAATAAATAAAATGATAAGAAGATAAATTGGTTCCCACTAGACATGCGACAAACCGCACAGAAAAGTGTGACTTGGAGAAATTAAATAAAATAATAATTTATGCTCTCCACCAAGTATGTGACTATCACATGAAGCGGTGTGACTTTTGAGGATATGAGAATAACAATTCGTATATTATAAGAATAAAATTGCAGAAATAAAATTGTGTTCCCAAAATACTGGGCGGTAGTCCGCACATGTAAATGAGACCACAATAAAGAGGAATTCATATATTGTAGAAATAAAATTGTGTTCCCAAATACGGGCGGTAGTCCGCACTTGTAAATGAGAACACAACAAAGAGGAATTCATAATATTGTAGAAATAAAATTGTGTTCCCAAATACGGGCGGTAGTCCGCACTTGTAAATGAGACCACAACAAAGATAATTAAAAATATAAACATAAGGAAAAATAAACAGAGAAAGAATTTGATTACCTGACTTCTCGAACAAAGTTTGAGCAAATTCGTGCTGATAACGTGTTATGAATTGTTGGGAATATGAATTAAGAACAATAGAAATATAAGCCAAGAACAATTGAGACAATAAATCCCCACTTTAGATTTTTTCTCCTCTTCTCTTTCTCTTCAATTTTTCTCTACATTTTCTTTCTTTCCCATCTCCCTTTTATAGGCATATGGAGGGTGTGAGGACAAATGAATGGAAGCCTATTTTCAACATTTCTACAACCACTCCAACTACTCCAATTATTCATTACATTTTCAATATTTGTACAACCACTCCAACTACTCCAATCATCCATTATTTTACAACACACATATATTTCTCGAACAAGAATTTTCTCACTGCACCCCACTGTCAATTTTACTTTATTTTAATTAATGTCATTCACCCACACATCTATATATAGTACTTAGTGAATCACTTTTATTCTAACACAAACTCTATCTGGATAACGCTTTAACAGGAACGTCCTAACGTAAATAGGTCCTGCTTGAGTTGAAGTCGTACACCCTCGGCCCCTGGCTGCATTAACTCAACGCAGTGATCACAGAACGAACCGCAAAGAAGAAAAAGGAGTTTTAAAAAAAAAAAAAAAAACTAGCAGATGACCAGGAGTCCCGGGTGTCTGCTTAGCACCCAGTTTATCCACAAATCCAGTTTTTTTTTTTAGACATTTTAATCGTAAGGATTAAATAACATTAAAAAATTTATGCACCTATAAATTTTTTGCACAGTTTGATAATGTGCTGACCCTTCATGCATCAGATAAAATGAACAAAAAATACTTAACACTTAAACCTTTATTCTTATAAATTTGTGCCCATTGTTGATGCATTTTTTATATGCATCCTCGGCATTTCAAAATATTAGGGTTTTTACTAATTATACCCACAAAATCATCTTAATTCCTTAAAAGTAATTCATTTATTTAATTTAATTCCTTAAAATAAATTTTTTTTTAAATTTTAGTTCCATTGAAAGGAATTTATTCGTTCAGTTATTCCCTTAAAAGTAATTTATGAATTTCTTTAATTCCTTTAAAAGGAATTTTTTCTTTAATTTAATTCCCTTAAAAGGAATTTCATCATTTTATTAAAACATTTAGTTCTCTTAAAAGGAATTTCAAAATATATTTAATTCCCTTAAAAGAAATTTTTGAATTTCCATAATTCCTTTAAAAGGAGTTTTGATCCTATTTTAATCCCCTTAAAATGAATTTTATCATTTTAATAAAAATATTTAATTCCCTTAAAAGAAATTTCATCATTTTAATTAATATATTTAATTCTCTTAAAATGAATTTTGATCCTATTTTAATTCCCTTAAAAGGAATTCATTTTCATATTCAAAAGTTCATTTTCCTTAAAATGAATTATAAATATTTTCCACATAAACATAATTTAAGTGCGCTTAAAACCATTTAAGTATGTTTATTTAACATTTTAAAATTAATGGAGTGATGTGGCACTTTGTAGTCGGTTGCCTTTTTGATTTTATATTTAAATGTATTTAAATATTTAAATAATTATTCTTTTCCTCCATTAATGCATGTGGGCCCCACGCACCCACAACTTTGTCTCACGCACTTTGAAAATGGGTAGGCTATGTGTCATAATTTCATTGGTCCATTTCATATTTTAAAATGCTTTGTAATTAATGGATCTTTGAGGGGTAGAATCGTCTTTTCAGTAGCCCACTTGGCCCCACTTTTCTTCCCCACGTTCCAGCAGCCCGCCAAACCTTCGTGGATGCCGACCATGATGCGGGAATGGCTCCATTTGGGTGCCAATTTTGCACGCTTTGAAATGGAAACCGCCCCATTTCGCACGAGGTTGGAGGGAAGCTCGAGGACCTATAAAAAGGCTGAATGGGGCACTATTTGGGGGGTTAGAAAAATCAGATCGGGAGAAAGAGTTGAGCATTTTTGAGAGTTCAATCGAGAGCATTCGGGTTAAAAGCTTAGGCTAAAGTTCCTCCGACGACTTCCAGCACCCTCCACACACTTTTTCCCAAAGTTTGGAGTCACCAGTGAGGCAAATCCGCAAGCACTGTATCAACTGTGATCCACATTGGCCGCTGCCACCTTCTGGCGATCTCGACCAACCAGTGGCCGTAATCCACTGATTCAGCACTGTTAGAAGCTATTGCCGCATTTTTCACCCACTATTCATTGTGTTTTCAGGTTTTCCATGGTGAGCCACTGTTCTGCCGCACTACCCTTTCGAGGAACTGGGATAATTCTCGACCCCTCAAAAAAATGAGCCAACACACTACGACTTCGATTCCCAATGGGCAACACTGAACAAAAACCTAATTAACACTTAATAAAACTAAAATTAAATGGAACATTTTTCGGGTTCAAGGATCCGAGGGCCTACGCATTTTACATGCTTAGCGGAATGGCCAGCAGGGTGCGTGCTAGATCTTCGGGTTCGGGGCCTGCGCACTCGTGTATTTGTCGGGATTGAAAGATCCAAGGGCCTGCGGCATTTTACAATGCTTAGCGGAATGGCCAGCTGGGTGTACGATGGATTTTGGGGTTCAGGGCCTGTGCACTCACGCTTTTGTTGGTTTCAAGGATTCGAGGGCCTGCGACATTTTACATGCTTAGCGGAATGGCCAACTGGGTGCACGCTAGATCTTCGGTTTCAGGGACTGTGCCCTCATGCATTTGTCAGGTTGAAAGATCCGAGGGCCTGCAACGTTTTACAATGCTTAGCGGAATGGCCCACTGAATGTGCGTTGGATCTTCGGGTTCGGGGCCTACGCACTTGCACATTTGTCGGGTTAAAAGATCCGAGGGCCTGCGGCATTTTACAATGCTTAGCGGAATGGCCCACCGAATGTGCGTTGGATCTTCGGGTTCGGGGCCTACGCACTTGCACATTTGTCGAGTTGAAAGATCCGAGGGCCTGCGGCATTTTATGTATACTTAGCGGAACGACTAACTCAGGTGTATTTTAATGCACTTTCTCGAGTTTATCGCTTGAGGTTTATTTGGGCACTACGTGCTTAACAGAAATAACCATATTTGCTCAAATAAATAATCGGAGGTCTTCGCTCGCTTTAGCGACCTGATATAATTAACCACCATCCATTCATGGATCGTGGGAGCCTTAAATCTCGATTATTCATCAAAATCCAAACCCCCTTTTAGAGGACATTTGTTTGTCAACACCCATAAATGAAGGGTCCATACATTATCAAATTGTATGAAAAATATATAAGTGCATAGATTTTCGAATGTTCTTTCAATCCTCATGGTCAAATTCCCAAAATAAAATAAAATTTGTGGGTAAATTGGGCACCAGCATGCAAACGAGCTCGTCCAGTACAATGACCAATGGGTTTTATATAGTAAAATAATATCTTTTTTATTATTAATAATTCGACCCTAGCCTAATCCTATTTAAAAAACACTGGCATGATATTTATCATGTTGTATCGGACTAAAAATCTAATTCAATCCCTCTATATCACAACCTGTCTTGTCTTTTAATCCGATGCAATATGGCCTCTGGTTATGATGAAAAAAGAATGAAACAGAAAAGTATCCATTTCCTTTTGGGAAATAGAGAAGCTCCCAGTTTAATTACAAAGAAATTATGCATCACCCATCAAAATGGGTTTTATACATAGTAAATCAAAATAAAAAAGAACTTACATTCTCATAAAATATACATGGATATTTTTACTCGGAGGTTTTTATTTATTTTCTATTTTTACTTTACGCACCTTGAAATCTTCGTGTCATTTACTGATATCTAGACTTGCTATCTAAAGCATAAAAAAATTATTGAAAATTTGCAATGGCTCAAATTTTTTTAGACATAAATCCAGGTTTAATGTATTAAAATCATTCGATGGCTAGTTTAGGCATCACCAAACGATAAAAAAAAAAATTTACAGACCTGCTTAGTTTTATGCATTCTATCAATCTGGACGGTTGAAGATCAAGAAAAAGCATTAATGAGGATGACTGCATCAAGCGACTATTAGATGCCCAACACAAAATTGCCCACTAGAGGACTTGTTTCCAATGAATTTGTTTTATATATGGTAAATTAATGTCCAAAAAAAAAAATATTACGTTCTCATATAATATATACATAGAAGGTAAAAACACATCTAATGTTGATAAAAGCCATAAACTGTACGAAGAAAGGAAAAAACTTCACAGTCACGCCAACACTGATCACACCATGAATTATCTTCCTCATCGCTTTCGTCCAACAACCACCTCGTTCTCCTTTAGTGTGTTGTAATTGTAGAAAGAAATAAAGGAAGAAAAAAAAGAATCCTCCCCAATCTTAGATCGGAAGTGAGGAATGAGAAGGAGGGGCAGAAAGCTTATAAAGAAATGCTTCTCCTTCCCTCCTAAATCATCTCATTCTATCTCATCTCAATCTCTTCTGTAATTTCCTCCTATAGTGGAGTTTTCTCTTCTTGCATGTGATTTTTCCCTTAAGGATTTTCCACATAAATTTATGTGTTCTTCTTATTTTTAATTTTATTTATTTACTGTTTGCTCTATTCGATGCGGGATTTTACTTCCTAAAACCGTGCTGATCTGACATTGCACAACACCTACTTTTGCCTTATAAGATATGAAAATTGTTGACCCAAATCCCTGTTCTTTTCAAGTTTTCTCAACACTCCGGTGCTAATCAGCGCATCGAGCCCGATCTCTTGAAGCCCTTGAGAATGTCCATGCATGCCCTGATTCTGCAGCTTTTTTCAAGGAGTCTAATCCTTCTTTATTCTTCAAGCGGCTAAAATATTTCACCTGAAAAAAACGAAAGAAAATTATTTCCAAATATAGCTTTTTCTACGGCTCTGGTAGGTGTCCTTAACTGAGCTACTGTCTTTGAGTCACCTGCTCAATCTTCAACGGGCATGTTGTTATAGTCTTGGCCTCGTACCGAATTGGGAGCTTACGGTTTTATTATGTTCTATTTCACTCTTGATGAGTGTTCTTGCCCTTCACTCATCGTACTTCTTTATCCGTTATTAAGGAGTATTTAGTCTTACAAGGTAGTCTTTACTGATTCACACGAGATTCATGTCGAGGGACTGTATTCAAGTTGAGGTCCACAGGAATAAAAGGAAAATATATATACAAATTATTATGAACATAATTCATTTTTTATTGGATCTCTAAGTTTGGAGTCGGTGACAATTTAATTCTCAATATTTGAATGTTGCTGATTTTGGTCCATAAAGTTTCTAAACATATGACCTATTTGATCCCTAAATAGATGGAACCGTTAGATTAATTAGGCCAAAAATTTCCATGTGCAATGCACAAAACACGATATCTTGGTACTGTAATATGGTAATCATTTGTAATGATTTAGATTTATAAATAGTTCGTAATATGAATTAGAATCTAATACATTTTTAAATTTTACAAAAACACACGTATTAGGTTCTGTGACACGAAGCCCATTAAATATATACGTAAAAAAATGATATTGAGCAGGCCTAGCGCTCTTTAATGGCACAACCTTAAGTACCCATGAGAACGTTTGCGATTGCAGTGTATAAATAAGATTGGGAGGAATCAACTCACCCGATTTCTACTAATGGCATTTGTGTAAGGAGGGAACGATGGAAATGGGTGGGTTGATGGAAAGCGGATCTATGATGTAGTTTACATTATTTTTTTTTCAATTTATTTTAAAAAAATTTGAATCGTATAAATGGAAACAACATACAAAAATATTGCCTATCAATTTTTAAATGATTTATGAGATTGTAATCCATCTCAAAACTATCATTTGAGGTTAGGTAAAATTCAGCCTTAAAAATAGACCTGAAATTTTCTATGCATATGATGAATAGGATTTACATTCCAAATCTCTTGAAAATTAATGAACATGTGTATTTTCAGTCACTCAATTGCCATTTATGTGACTAACATCAACATGTGACTGTCAACTTTTAGTCAAGTAATTATTAATTGCGTGACTAACTTCAACATTTTAGTTATGTAATTGGTAATTGCATGAATAAAATTATTCCCAAAAAACTTCTTTTCATATACCTACTTTGGGAATTGTGTTTTTAAAACACTTATTTTGAGATTTTTTTTCCCTAAATGATCATTTCGTGACGCCTAATTGGCACCCATTGTCAGAGCTACCTTGGGAGCAAGGGGTTCACACGGCCCCCCGTCCTTTTCCTCTTGATAAAATTTCATTACTTAGTGCGTAATTATAGTTTTATTAACCATATTTCATTACTTAGTGTGTAATTATAGTTTTATTAACCATAAATAATTTCATTTTTTGTCGTTCATCCTATGCGTTGGTAGTTTTTGAATCTCATTTTTTTCGTTGCTTGAAAAAAAGGTCCTATACTTCTAGATGCCACGAAAATTAATGTCAACATGTTTTTCATTTATATGATTAAAATTATTTAAGAAATTATCGCAAATAAAAAATATATAAAATTGCACCACGAACTGCACCTTGAGATCTGAAGCAAGGGTACCATGGGGTCCACGTACATGTATTTGTGGGGCCGGCGTTGGCAACCTGTTCCCCCATTTATTCTTGTTTTTAATACCTTTGCTTTCGGCTTTCAAGTCTGATCATGGGACTTAGCAAGTGGCATTATCTCTCTTTAGTCTATCGTAGGAAAAGTCTCACATTAGGTGACTGAGTAAGATTTGCAACAAGGTAGAAACTGGTCCACGAAATTTCTATGAGGTGGGATTTACTTCTATTAATTATGATTGTTAACCTAGTTATGGCTGCATTCATCTCGCTGCGGAGGTCCAAATCTTGAGTTTAGTTATAATTAGTCCGTGGATTCTAGTACGTGCTTGAATACATTATAAGCATTTTCTTGCTGCAATTACTTTTAAGGAAGTGATAATTACTTAAATGCACTATATGAGGTTGGGGCATGCACATTTCTTAGCAACAATTACTTTTATATGACATGATAGCCCTAAAGTCATACAGTAATATTTCATGCATTTTATTAATTTTGTAAGTGATTACTTTTCCAATACATTACATGGAAGATCTAGATTAATGTATACAAATCTCTCATTATTACTCTCATAGGTTTCACAAAATTTGCCCCATTAACACACCCCTCGTGTTTGCTATGTAAACTTTTACTACTACTTCAGTCGTGAAGGATGAGACTCATTTACTTGGTGATGAGTTTAGTGGTTAGGCAGTCACCTGAAATGGGAGAAAAATATGTGAACCTGACGTAGAAGAGACAAATGCATGGGAGACTTTGAAAAAGTCATCCATTGCCTCACCTTCTCTTTACATAATAACTCCAAGGAAAGTGATGGAAACCTACCAGCAATATTTCTGTGGGGCTATAAATATAAAAACACCTTCTTTAACGTTGGCCTCATCTTTGGTGAAGAGTTAAAGGAAGAAGATGGCTTCCTACGTGAAGGTCTTAGCACTCATTTGGAAGATGGTCTTCGTCGTTGCACTTCTCTTATCTTGGGGAGAGGCAGTCAGGCTGCTGGCTGAAGCCAATGGTATATCTACTTCTTTTTCTCACTCTCTTTTCTTTTTTTTTTTTTTCCTTTTTTTTTTAGTTTTTTTTTTTTTGGCTCTTCATTAGACAGATGAGAAGAAGAAGAAAGCACTCGTACATCAAGCAATAAAATAAATTCAGATCTTATTTTTAATATCTGGCCGATGAATTTTTTTAAAGGGAGTGGAAAATTTGAGCTGACAGGAATTCTTTTTTTTTTTTTTTTTGATATTGTGAAAAAGAAGTTGGGCCGGGTCTAATTTTAAGACCAGTAATGAACTTATTTTTTATTAAAAATATACTTTTTGATTTGAAGAAAAAAATAATTTGACTAATGGAAAATCTCTAAAAATGCTCAAAATTGCTTTTCAAAGTGTCCAAATATACCCACAAAAGCACAAAAAGCTGATTTTTGGAAAAGGCATGTTAAACGGCTCCTTTAAAAAAAACAATATATTTGTTTTCTGAAAAGCCAAAAATAACTTTTCTTGAACTCCCCCAAAAAGCAACTTCTGATGATGCAGTTCAAAGACTTTATATTTTTATTTAAAATCCAGCTAATAAATTCTAAAAGTTATAAATTAGAAATGAAACATATTCGCCGATCCCTCAAAAAGATGGGTATATAAATTATCAGAAAAGATAACATGCCCTCACTCATCCGGACCCAAACTACGTAATTTTATTAAAAACATTAAGTATACATTGAAATATTTTAGCAAAACAATGTTATTTTAGGTCTAGACGCATGCAGGTTTCGTAAGGCTGAGTGTGTATACTCCTTTCTCATAAATTATAGAGTAAAAGAGAACCTGATTTGGTACCCAAGATAAAGTTCTTTTGATGGATAAAATATTAAACGAATCACTATATAAACATCTTAACATAATTTTATAAAAATTATGTCATTTTGAAATCTTTACAATTCTCTTTTCATCACGGAAAAAGGGTACATATTTTCTCTCTTGAATTTTCTGTTTCAGCTGCAGGCGGTCCTCAAGGACACAACCTGGGCACTCCTATAGTGCACGGTCTCAAGCCATGATTTAACTTGTACGGTCGAAGTCTATTAATAATAAATAATGATGGAGGGGATGACTTGCGCAGGCTTAATTGTATTTGCCTCTTCATGTTAAATTCTACGACCTAGTGTTTGTGTACCGAGTCTAGTTCCTATTATGAATGAAATAAATTGAGCAGGTACTTTTTCGTCAAAGCAACTCTTACTAACCTCTTAGATCGAATAAAATAAAAATGTATGGTCTCAATAATTAAACCCAAAGTGATATTATTATAATACATTTGAACTGTGACATGGACTATGTGAATCATGTTGGGATTGGTATATATATATATATATATATATATATATATATGAAAAAACTAATATGGAGCAGTTGCACATAAGTTGGGTGCAGCTGTCGCCTTGTAATATTTAAAAAAAAATACAAGTTTCAAAACTATGTCGTTTTCGATTTTATTTGGTTTTTTTCCTCCTTTGTTTCTGTGCTTGCAGCTGCTGTATGAAAGTGAAGCTCATATATATATAATTATAAATGCAACTTAATTTTTGGGCAAATTTTCTTTTTGGTTCTTTGAGTTTGTTGTTAATGCCAATTTAATCCTTAATGTTTGAATGTTGCCGGTTTAGTCCCCATAGTTTATGAAATCAACCTATTTAGTCCCTAATAAATCCGTTAGATTTGAATGGAAAAGACCCATATGCATTGTATAACACATGATCTCTTGGTACTATGATACAGTGTTTATTTATAATGGTTTAGATCCATAAGTAATTTGCAATATGAATGAAAACCTAATGCATGATAAAATTATATCAAAAATGACATATGGTTATGTTTTAGGTTTTGTCATGACACAAAGCCCATTAAATGTATACATAAAAGGAAAAAAATCAATTCTATTCCAGCACAAACTCTAACTAGATAACACTCAAAAAGGAAAGTCCTAATGTACATAGAGCCCGGCTTGGTTTAAAGTCGTGCACTCTCGGCTCCCGATTGGATATAACTAAACGCATTGAGCGTATAATGAACCGCAAAAAACAGAAGCCGGTGACCAGTTTACCCACAAATCATGTTTTATTTTGGACATCTAATTATATGGATTAAAAAATATTTTAAAAATCTAAATACTTATAAATTTCTATATAATTTAGTAATATGTTGACTCATCATCTTTAAAATAAAATGAATACAAATATTAGCACCTAAACCTTTATTCTCGTAAAATGTTCTATTTTGTACCTTATAAAGTTCCGAACATTACCAAATCTGCAAAAAAATATATAGTGAGTAAATTTTGTATGATATTTTAATCCTTACAATAAATTTTTTAAACAGAAAATGATTTATGGGTAAATTAGGCCCCTCGAAAGGGCTGCTAGCAAAGGAGGATGGGATTTATGAGAGTGTATGGGCCTAAAAATCTTATTCAATCCCTCCATGTCACATCGGTTCCTAACTTCTAGCTCGACGTAATATCGCCTCAGCATATGACGAGAAAAAGAATGAAATGGAAAAGTATCCATTTCTAGAGAAGCTTCCAATTTAGTTTACAATGAAATTATGCATCGCAGATCAAAATGGGTTTTATATGTGGTAAATTAAAATAAAAAGGAACTCATTCTCATTCAATATTCTAGGAGATTTTACCCTAGTTATAAGACTCGGCCAGGCCTGATTGGCTGACCTGGGCTCGAACCTGATTTGAGTTGCTAATTAACCCAATTTATACATTGATCCGGTCAAATTCACTTGACCCGACGGGTTGACCCGTGATCCGATGACCCGGATGTCGATCCAAACAAAATTTGGTCCTTATAAAAAGTGTCAAAAATCATCCATAGTGTATTTGGTGAGTTTTGAACCCATTCACTTTCATAAAAATCTAATTTTCCTAACCAATGGAACCAATGGGGATTTAGGAAAACTTGTTAAAACAAGTTTACTTATAATCTTATGTTCAACTAATCAAGATAATTATTTTAAAATATGTTATAAATGAAGAATATTTAATTAAAATAATTGTTAGTGGGTAATAAATTTATATATATATAAATATAAATTTAATATGCATTATAAAATAAGTATAATAACATACATTAAACTAAGGAAAATAGTATTTTATTATTCTTATCTTAGAAAATAATAAATTATCAAGTTTGAGAAAATACTTATCATATCATATTTTTAACGATTAAAATAATATTGTCATTGAAATATAACTATAATTCTATAGTATTTTGATAATATCTCTCATGTTATATTGGAATTTTATTTTTAATAAATTTATTTTTCAATTTGATTATGTCAAATTCAATTAATCCAATAAATTTATAAATATAATAATGAAATAATTTATCTTCTCAATGTTATTATTATTTTGCAAAGCAATTTGATCAACTTAATAAAAGTGGAAAGTTTTGCTATTTAAGTGGTAAATCTATTTTAATAAGTTTTGTTATTTTGTTGATTATTTTATAGAGATTCTCTTTTAAAATATGTATAATTATAATTATTATGATTTTTAATATAAATGTCATTGACCTGACGGTTTAACCGATGACTCGATGGTTGAACCGATGACCCGATGACCCGGCCTCTTGGCCGGGTCGGGTCTGATAACTATGATTTTTACTCGAAGAATTTTTTCCCCTTAAACATTTACACACAATGAAATAAGATAGTTTGTAAATTTTCGTATCTTTTGTTGATGTTTAGACTTGCTATCAAACCTATAAAAAATTATTGAAAGTTGCAATGGTTCAAAATTTTCTAGGCTTAAATTCAAATTTAATATAATAAAATCATTTGATGGCAAGTCTAGACATCAGCAAACAACACGAAAGTTTACAGACCCTCCTATTTTTATGAGTACAATCATTCCGCACAATTAAAAAATAAAATAAAAAAATATTAATGAGGTCGACTGTGTCGAGCAACTAGTAGAAGCCCAACATGAAATAGTCCAACAGAAGAGTCGTTTCCAATGAATGTGGGTTTTACATATGGTAAATTAATATCCAAAAAAAATCTACATATTCTCTTATGATATACACATAGAAGGTGCAAACACATTTAACCCTGGTGAAAGCCATAAAACGTACGAATAAAGGAAAAAACTTCACGGTCACACCAACAATCATCGCACCATGAATCATCTTCCTCATCGCTTTCATCTGAGGGCCACCTCACTCTCCTCCGATGCTGATCGAACATCGTACAACACCTGGTTTTGCCTTCTAAGATCTGAAAATTGTTGATCCAAATCCCCGTTCTTCTCAAACTTTTGCGACTCTCCGACGCTATTCGACGCATCGATTTCGATCTCTTGAAGCCCTTGAGAATGGTCATGCCCTCTTTTTTAAGCTCTTCCCCACTGCACACGAGGATGATTCCAAGGACATATAAGGCGCATGCATGCCCCAATTCCGCAGCTTTTTTCAAGGAGTCTAACCCTTCTCTGATCTTTAAATGGCTAAAATATTTCACCTGGAAAAAAGAATGAAAATTGTTTCCAAAGAGTCTAATCCTTCTCAGATCTGATAGAGGTTTTCTTTTCCTATTTTTTCTTTTTCATTTTTCACAAACATCAGACACCGAAGTTTTAGTTAATTTTGAACTATTCAATGATGGTACTTGAGAAATCCTTCTTTTAGGTTTTAAAAGACCCCATATTTTTAAATTGTCCCAATAAAAGAAAAATTAAAGATCCTTTTCAACTGTTTTAAGAAAATTGTCTACTATTTTAGGTCACCTTTCTGCTTTAAAGGGAGAAATATAAAAGGAAAAAAAAAAAAAAACTAAAATTTGTGAGATATGAAGCCCTCGGCGCTGCGAACAAGAGGGAGCTGCCGTTGCAGAAAGACTAGCCGTCGATCTGCACAAATCGCAGCACCACATGAACACCATCGTTTTCCATATCTTTCTACGTGAAATTTTATACTCTTTCTCTCCTCTCCCACAATTCAACGTACGTTCATGAGTTTTTCAATATTTGGAGTCCAGTAAGGAACGTGAACAAACGAACCAAACCGCATACTGTTTTCGGAGAGAATTTTTTTTTTTAATTGTTCAAAAAGTATATAATGTATTCATTCTAAGTTAGAATTTACTTACCATTCCTTCCCTATACAGAATCTCAGGGTTTCCATTCTCCTTGCAGCTGTCTAAGAAGATTATAGCTTCTTCACTCAGCCGCCACGGAACGATCGAAAATTTGTCGAGCGACACTCGCTCGAATACCTTTTTCTCATCCGCTGCTTCTTTAAAATATTTCCAACTGTTCAATTCAGTTTTTTTCGCAGTAAAAAATACACACAATGTACAGAATTAATTAACTTCTTCATTACTGCTTTATTTTACATATAAACGTGAAAAGAAAGAAAAAAAGAAAGAGACTACTTGCGTACCTTAGTTTGGCATTAAAGAGGTCAGTGAAGGAGGAAGCCGCAACTCGGGATATCACCTCCGTCACGATCTCCGGCGGAAGAGCGTCGAAGGTGACTGGATTGGTGAGCTTTCTGTCATCTCTGGCTTTTCCTGTGGGGCTTCTTCTTGGTTTCATTATCTCAAGACGATCATTCATGGCTGTCTCCTTCTCTTTTCTCGTGTTTGTTCTAATGAAATGACCCACTAAACTGGAGAAGAATACAAAGAGTATTGCAAAGCCGATACGCATATCTCTCACTCTCTCTCTCTCTCTCTATCATATATATATATATATATATATATATATATATATGTATGTATGTATGGGAGAACCCAATATAAGAGGGAGAGGGAGAGGGAAATAGGGTTTGCTGGGTTTTCTAAGTTTATAATCTTTGTAAAGCTATTTCTAGAACAGGGAGCGCTGTCGCTCTCCTTTTTCTTATTTTTTACTATTTGTTTTTCATTAAACAAAGTTTGGTACACTCAGAGCTTTGACTTTTTTATATAATATAATAGATGCTGAATTTTTGACGGGTCTAATTGGGAACTTTAACTGTAACAGGTTGAAGCTTAAATATACCACAATAAAAAAGTGAATGAATTTATTAATTTCAGAATTCGATTTTAATGGAGTTTTCTGTATACTGCAGTAGAAATTCTTGGTATCCTTAAGTTTTAAAGATATAAAGACTGAACAGTTGTATTGACTTGTGAAAAGAGGGCCGCTTACTTTAATGAAAACAAGAATAACATAATTACTTATTGGTTTGTGGCCTAAATGATTTAAAGTGTCGTAAATCTCAAATTTTCTCTAAAATTAAAAAACAAAATGTATGTTGAATGGTGGCACAGTACCTCTAGTAAATAAATTCAGGTATACATTGCGAATTATTTATGAATCCAAAATTTGGCGTATAGAAAAGCGATTCCGCATTCAATTAGCAAAGATATGATAAAATTTACATATTTTTGGAGTGGCTAAATGATTCCCATATAAAGTGAAGCTAACCGTTCGATTTTCATTTTATTTTTCAATATTCTTATAAAAAATGTCTTCTATAATATATATATATATGTATTGCGTTTTTCAATAGGATGTTGCCTTTTAAAATTATTTTAATGAAAAAATTTTTTTTTTATAGAAAGTTATATTTTATTACTTTTCTTTCTCCCTTAGTGTTTCCCATTCTATGTTTTTATAAAAGAATTAAGTATATTATAGGGAAAAATGGTATCAAATAGTGCCATTTTTTTTATACATAATTTTTTAATGAGAAAATTTTTATACCCATGCTTATACGAAAAGTCTTATACTTGTGCTTACATGAATCGTATAAAAGTTGAACCTATATTATTCAAACCTTTTTTGGCATTAAGGAGTAAGAAATATATATTATTCAAACTTTATTTGAACATATATATATATATATATATATATATATATACATATACGTGCATGCACACATTAAGGAGTAAGAAATTTCTAAAGACTTTTAACGAAATAGACCAGAGGCACATGACAAAATATGAGGATATGCTAATTTTCACGCAATTTGTACTATTCACTATCAATGAATTGTCAAAATATTCAAAACATTCATATGGTTTAGATCTTTTGATATTTCACAATTTTAACAAGGACACCAGATTATAGAACTCCATACAATTTATTAGGTCATCGTATTTTATTGTTCTTCCAATCTATAATATTAGAAGTGAAATCCATCCAAATGATATCTATTTATCTCTTCTATGGATCAAGAGTTTAAGAAATTTCTTATATCCCTCATGATGCTAGGGTAAAATTAGACCGATCTGTGACTCCAGTTGGACCAATTATCAAAGAGGGATAGCTCGACCTAGTTGGGGCCCTACTCAATCCATCTTCGTTAACACTTCAACTCTGATTGGACCAATTAGCACTAATACGGCTGGCCATTATAGCGCTGCTTGGAACACTCACGGGGGCGCCAGGCCCGCGCTTGTTCCGTGCAGCCAAATACACCCGACGGAGCTATAAAGGGCAGTTGTAATTGGGCAGTTGTAAAGCTAATCTGAAAATTTGACTACTAAGAGCATTTGCGGAAGTACTAGGCTTCGTACACTCCTCTACATTGTTCTCTTGGTATAATTTTGTAGCTCCTTTACTAGTTGAACTCTTTAATAAAAGGTGCTAAAAGTGACTTTGTCTTACTAAAATTGGCACCCACTCCTAAATTAGTAGTGCCCTCTCCTTAAAACGATGTTGTTGAACTTAAGAAAATTTCCTGAGTATGAATCTCGGATCTACTAGCTCAAAATCAAAATTATTTAATCTTGTGGTTGTTTGTGGGAAAAATGAGAAGTTACAAACTCGTCATATTTGTCTTGGAGGATCATTGTTCGAATTATCTGAAAAGATGATGATTCCTTACATCCGATATCATGGGTATGAAATACCTTCGATTAGGATGTTGTGGGGAATATTAATGGAGTGAGTTAATCCATTAATGGAGGCCCATAGACCCATATTTGAATATGCAGGGGGCTGTAGATCTATTTTTTAGGGAAGACGATGAACAGTGGCCATTGGAGGCTCCATTGGAGCTATGAAGACCATTAGAGGGATCAAGGTTGCTAGGGGTCATAGGCCCATTTTGGGTGAAAATAGGGAGGCTGTTATTGAGGTGATGAACAGTACACAAAAAATGGGTCTTGGACCTAAAAAAATAAAGATGATGAATAGTGAACGAACATGGGTCATTGACCCTGAAAATGGAAAATTGGTAATGGGGAGGATGATAAATAGGGGACAAATGGATCATATACCCATTGAAATGGAGGAAGGATGATGGGAAAGATGATGAACAATGGGCCTTGAACCTAGAAAATGAAGATAATAATGAACAATAAATGAAATTGCCATTTTAGCTTGACAAGGGTCAAACCCATAGGGTTTCCTACATATCTCCTTAGAAAATCAGACCCATGTAGTTATAGGGGGTGATGGAGGAAGGCAGGAGGAACCTCGGTTTTCTTTTCTTTTCTTCACTCTGCTATGGGGCTATTCTCTTGAGAATCTTCCCCCCTCCCCCCCTCGCAAAATCCTAGAGTTTTGCTTATAAAGGGGAAGTAGAGAATGGGCCTTGGGCCAAACATTCCTTCCTTCTACAAGGAATGAATGAGAAAACTCTAAAAGGAAGAGAACCGTTGGGCCATGGGTCCAAAAGGCTTCTCAAAAAAGGAAATGAGCCATAGGCTCGAGAAAAAAATATCAAACCAAGGCTCAAGAAATGTTAATTTTACATTAACTTGGTCAACGAAAGTTCAAAAGTGAGTTACCGAGCCGGGACTCAGAAATGTTAACGAGCCGGGGCTCAAGAAATGTTAATTTTACGTTGACTTGGTCAATAAAAGTTCAAAAGTGAGTTTATTTTGTTAAAAGTTCGATTTCCTTCCGAGGACAACAAAAAGCGGCGTCAACGGCGGTTAATAGAAGTTTCTAAACTTGGTAAAATATATAGTAATTGCATATAAGATTGTCAACATGGTGACTTAAATCAGAAAGAAAATTAATAAATTTGAGACTAAAAATCAACGTTATATAAGGTAAAATCAATAATGGAAACAATTGAGTACTAGCTCAGATGGAATTTACATAACATTTCATTATGGTGGTCGAACATTCGAGCCTCCGCTAGATAAAGGAATAATAAAGATAAAATATGAATGAATTTATTAATTTTAGAATTAGAATTTAATCGAGTTGCCTTGTACGTACTATTTACAGGTTCAATGAATGCAAACTTCTATAGGGCGATGCTATTAAGAGTTAATTTTTTATTTTATTTCATAGAAGTGCCAGAGTTAATTTTTTATTTTATTTCATAGAAGTGCCAATTAACCTCACACGAAGCCGCATGGATTTGAGAATTAACACACGTCCTACTAATAGCATCCTCTTTGGCAAGTTGCGTGCAAGCATATGCAATGCGAAATCATTAATTCGCTTGATTTTCTTAGATAATAACTTCACAAATTGATGAAAACGTCTCGTATTAGAGGGATTCCTAAGCCATTTACTCTGATCCATCGTTCAGGAGGTCAATCTATGTCATAGAAAACCCTCATTCTTAATTCTTTATTTGGGTGCCTAAACGAGCAGTTCTATTTTAGGAGATTATTTGGGAGTAGCAAGAATATACGGATTACCTCTATAGTATTACTCTAGGGTCAACATGAGTGGATTATTAATGAGTGGGTTGACGGGATATAAGTTGATTCGGTTATAAACCAGAAACGATTTCTTTATATATTTCACAGAAACATGGAATCAAAGTGGGTGATAAAGTGACCGGAACACA